>RAON01000222.1:0-47311 GCA_009805295.1 Neurospora sp. FGSC 6877
TAGATCTAGATCTTCGCCATAGATTGAACTTGGTGTCCTTTTTCTTCTTCGTCTTTTTGGTTGATGCAAATGGCATCTATCCATATAGTTCGTTCAATGGAGTGATCTCGAAGATGTGACAGCGCGGCGTAAAGGTTTTCCCCGACGGCCAAGTCGCACCCGTTTATAGAGATGGAACAAGGCTTGTCCTCGGAGCCCCATACGTAGGATAAGGCCTCGTACGGACGAGTGCCTTTTGAGTCCAATGCGGTGGGGAAGAGCCGACAGTGTATTGCGGCGTCCTCGTTTTCAGACGGTAATAGTTGAAGCAAGCGAATATGGCTACGTGATAAGGGAAATTTGGAATATAGATTCTTTATAGGTATTAGCGTTACTCTGAAATGCCGTAGGGGGAGAAGAAGTAAGCCTACTTCCACCTGCTTCGGGCTTTGGACGCCGGCAGACGTCTCTGTATCGGCGGAACCGGTAGCTGGAGCGGCTGGGAGCCCGGGGGCGGGCATACGGGTAGCGGACGTTAGCGTTACTCTGAAATGCCGTAGGGGGAGAAGAAGTAAGCCTACTTCCACCTGCTTCGGGCTTTGGACGCCGGCAGACGTCTCTGTATCGGCGGAACCGGTAGCTGGAGCGGCTGGGAGCCCGGGGGCGGGCATACGGGTAGCGGACATAGCGGTGGCGGCGGGGATTTGTTGCAGAGGTGCAGGGCGAGACTGCTCTTGGCCCTTATCGTCTTCCCAAACCTCCATATTGTGCAGTCGTTGAGACATTGTAGCTTTAGGGAATGAAGGTCTTGAGCGAGGCGACGTAGATGAGGCAGTCGAGGATGACCGTGTTGTCCTGGAGGCAGCGAATGTTATACAGTTGACAATCAATGGATTGAGTTTGTAAAAATGCTGGATATTCCTCTACCCTACCCCGAAGGACAAAATAAAAAGAAACTAAAGCACTATGTTTTCTCAAGGCTATGGTGGAGCATGAGACGTCGTGTTGAGTCTGTTTCTGTTTCACTATGTCAGGCGTAAGATAGCTGGCGGCTCCCTCCCAACTACATGCCAATGGCTCAAAGGACATTCCTTTACTAGAGGCTGGGCATTCTGGACCTAGAGACTTCAGGGCGCCAATCAATAACTCGACTTGGGCGAGAGTCGTGGCTTTCTGTCACGGGGTCTACAGGGTTTGGCAATAGTATACCAGTAGCGGCCTGGTAGCTTGCACCACTTATGGGGCCGTGGCGCGGGTAGGGCTGTAAATCCGAATGGAACCTGCAAATTGCAGTAGGGCTGCCAGTGCTGTCAACAACCAAGCCGTTGTGATAACCAGTRTCCTTAAGCGAACAATGCATTGATGCCTTGCTTTTCATTTCCTTTGGGATCTGTGGGCGTATGGAACCGACGCCAAGCGGCGATCGCACCGACAGTAAGACATAAAGCAGCTGTTCATACTGTCAAAGAAATGCTTTCGTTTGAAGTCCAAGGTTCAGCTACCGGAAGAGGAGCTTGTACGGCCGCGACTGAGAATTGTGCTAGTATATCCATACCGCGGATATTGCGCTTTGACAAACGTTAACGGGGCTAGCCGCAGTGTCAGGACGGTCAATGATAGGGAAATCCCTGGATTACCCTACCTTTCTGTATTATAGCTTAGATTAGCTGTGACAGCCCAGATTTAGCTGGGCTGTGATGGAGGCTTCCATGCCAAGTCTGGACTTCTAGACTGTAGTGCTCGGACCACCATGTGGTCGTGCTCTGGCTCTCGCACTTCTTTTTTACTATGACTTCCAGTATGGCTTCACTTTGTTGATCCTGACCGTACTGAAGTCATATATCTTTTATTCCCGTATCAGTCAACTTTTCTCGTAATCCGCCCAATTATATTAATCTTTTTAGCGCCGGCTCCCCACCCACCGTAATGCCTCCGTCCGAACGATATGGATATTGTTGTTCAGTTTTTTGACCCTACCACGTGATTAAAAGACCCGGTTCATATCCTTCCGACTCCGATAGATAAGCTACCATATCGCTTAACTAGTAGTTGGGTTGGTGACGACCAGCGAATCCCAGGTGGTGCTGTATGTTATTTTCGCGTCTTTTTGCTCACTTTTTCAAATTTCTTTTTCTCCTGCTTGTTTTTCATCCTTTCTTTTTGCATTAGGCCATTCCCATGCACACACCATTCGTATTGTGTATCACGGAGCAGGGCTACAGGCCGTGCAACGCCATAGCTATAGCAACATGGAAAATATAGATCATCGTTATGTTCGCCAGGCGGAATTTACATGTACGCATTATGCTTACGTATACCTCGACATGTCACAGAAATTAACGGAACCTAGTGACATTGTAAGAACATACTTGATGATGGCTTCACCAGACAATAAGTAAGCAATAAGAACAGGCAGACAACGCTGTGGTGCTTAAAAGGTTTAGTCGTACGACAATGAATAATTTGTCACAAATGTTCGGCTGGCTTCATCCGTGTATTGGTTACTACAACCGAGCCAAGCCATGCTCAAGCCCATCTCACTTGTCCTCGTTCCTTTCAAGCTGAGGAGACAGAAGACAGAAGGCAAGGCTTGGTGAGTTCATGTCTCCTATGGTCATTAATCGATGGTCGCCACTTACATAACCAAGCTTCTAGCGGCAAGTCTGCGACTGACTACGGGCTACGGAGCCAGTTGCAAAATACTGAATTTAGGACCGCTCTAAACTGCCAGGGGAGAAACAAAAGTAATGGGTTGCATGTACTGGAACATTCACATCAAAATGATTCATGCCCATCATGAAAAGATATTGTCACGGGTCAACCCGCTAGACCTGTCTTTTACCCACACCCGGCAGAGCGACACTGACGGCCACCTCAGATACAAAGACATAAGGAAAACAAAAGAAGAGGGAAGCAAAAAGAGAACCCCGAACCACCTCATCATCCCAAATTTGGACGAGCTGGGAATCGAACCCAGGACCTTTCGCATACAGGTGAGTATGCTAAGCGAACGCTCTACCAACTGAGCCACACGCCCGGAAAAGTGGAGACATGGAGATGATCGAGAATTGGACGAGCTGGGAATCGAACCCAGGACCTTTCGCATGCTCAAAAACATGCTAAGCGAACGCTCTACCAACTGAGCCACACGCCCTTGATCTTATGGTTGGAAGTCAGCGCCGGGTGGAGGGCTTATGATCACAGGTTTCTGGGAAGGTTCAGAATGCTCGTTTGTAATGTCACGAAGAAGGGAGATGAGAGAACCGACAATGAGAGGACGGACAGATCACCTAAGACACTGATGGACATGTTAGCTCCAGGGCTATGTCACGACGGCGAGTGAGCCTGGGTAGGTAGGTAAGAGAGAGAAAAGGAAGACCAGCACCACAGACACACCCCATGCACTTAACCTCTCGGCCGAACAAGCTCGGATTTGTTTACTTCTCGAATACCACTATGGTCTATCATCATGCCCCTTGCATGCCAGCCATTGAAAATGCGCGGGACGGGACGTTGGTTGTCAACAACACCAGCGTTTTAGCATGCCTCGGTATGAAGCGGTAACATAGGAGCGGTGGTGGAAACCGTACCTTGTAATCTCTGCCTAGTCTACCACAACACTTCAGAAAGGATTTAGCGATTTACGTAGGATTCTTTCAGTCAGTTGAGGCCTGTTGAACAAGGCAGGTAGTCGATGCCTTGGTAGTTGAATCCATGCTTCCGGAAGAAACGAAAGGGTCGTAAGAGGGTTGGTGGAGTTTGATGTGCGGACCTTTCCGCACAGATCGATCTAAAGGCTGACAAGTGACAGATGGACCCTTGAAGCGGCTTAGGTCATGGGACTGCGGGAGGGACGGCGACTGAGGAGAACTCACCTATACAGCTGGCAGTTAATATGTACTTAATTTGTTACCGTCTGTGCCTTGGCGAACTGCAGTGCTAGGCAGGTGGCATATCTGGAAATAGCCATGGGAGGGTTCTCAACTGGCAAGAAGACACATGGGATGCTTTAACCCACAGTACCAATGGCAACTTCCATTCAGAGAGCAACTTGCCCCAGTGTGGCAACGGTCCTGGGTTAACAATCCACTCCAGGCACCGGAGTAAGACTATGGTTGCTTTCTTTGATCCTATGGATCGCCTAGAGAGTTGAGTTATATCACCCGTCTTTAAAGAGACTTAAAGTAAACAATGCATCACCAACTTACATGAACAACTGCCAACAGCATGGCTGTCATATGCGCATCAACTCTAGCCTCCAATATCGGCTGATGATGCGAGCTCATCTCCTCACCGGTGGAGCTGGAGAGTCATGAAGCCTTGATGACCTGCCGTCGAAGGATTGAAAACCAACATCTCGATGCAGTTACGAAAACTTGGCGATATTTGGGCATGGCCAATATTGGGAAGGGTTCATGAGCCGAGGGCCCTAGACAGCATCGGATGAGTCTCGAGAGGAAGACTGTGGCGGAACGAAGAGGTATAAAGAGGCGACAAGCATCCCCCTCAAGGCGTCCTGAAAAAGCATCATCAGCATGAGCATCATCATCTCGCAGACTACTCAGCATTCAGCCACCTACCCCGGTCAATTCAACAAGCCCAACACTCAAAGGTTCCGCCAAGCAGTTCCTCATTGCCGGAGCCTTCCTTGCCGCTCTCTCCACGGCCGCTCCCACCAGCAACAGCGTCGCTGAGATTGACGTTCCCGAGGGACTCAAGATCATCGAGGTAACCGAGTCTGCCGGCGTCAGCTTGGTCTAGTGAGTCTAGGTCGAAAAGTGCTGAACCAAGAGACTGTCTCTAACAAGTGAAGTCTCCAGGTACGGTGATGCCGACACTGTCGGCACTGTCGACTCGACTACCGAATTGGAGACGCCCTCATTCTCTCGCCGCTGCAGTTCCAACAGGATCATGTGCTACAATGACATGTAGGCGGCTGCTTCGGCCTGCGAGGCTTTGATCAACGGCTTGCTTATTAGTGGCAACAACCTCCCAGTCAGCCCTCGCTCTGTGTGCGTCACCACAGCAGGGAACCAGTGCTGCACCAGCTGGGCCAACAACTTGACGGGTGCCCACTACTGTCACCTCCATGATGGCACGGCGGCGATCCTCAAGGCATGCCGTGGACGTGCTGGATGGGCGTCGGGCAAGTCTTATGACACCTTGCTCGGCAGCACATGCACCACTCAGTGCCTGTCTAACCGCCCCGATGGCTGCAACAACAACTAAGGAGATTGTTGATGGTGGCGTAGAGGGCAAAGACGGGGCAATATGTGATGAGAATGTGTGAGGGCTTGTGCGGAAATGGGTGTGCCAAGTGAGGAAGGAGGAAGGAGGAAGGAGGAAGGAGGAAGGAGGAAGGAGGAAGGAGGAAGGAGGTGAACGTGAGGATATGAAAAGGGTCCTAGTTCCAAGAGCGTACGCTTGTAGCAATGGCTGTACGGTAGTGTAGATATCAAGAACCACTCATCGACTCCTCTCCTGATATGATTCGGCGAGTCCCATGACAAGCCTACGGGAGCCGTACCCTGAATTTGCTTTGCAACAGTTCAACTAGGCAGATCCTAATGTGACGAATGCATGTAGGCCGTCTCTCCGCCTGTGCCACCAAAGTGTTTCCTTGAGTGGGGTCTGAAGGAAGATAAGAGGTGAATCTCAACTGAAAGTCCCAGAGAAAAGAGAAAAACGGACACTCAAAAGGAGACACCAATCATCATGGTGAGCAGACCAGCAGTTGGCAAGTCTGTGAATGAATCAGTAATTCGAGCGCGGGATGAATGGGGCAAGCCACCGGCATGAGCCTGAATCATGACCTTGGGGAAAACATCAGAAGTTGGATAAGATTTCGGATCTTGATCTTCTCATGTTGCGACCCCCACTCGGAGTTACGCTGCTTGTTGGATGGAACCTGGACGGGTTCCCGGCCTCGCTGGCTTGCCGTCAGGGACGTCAGAGCTGTGGGATTACGGCATCTCGTAGACGACGCTGGTTGGCGCCTGGGGTTACAGCTGAAGTTGACTTGATGCTTGGACTGTAGTCGCGGGTGGGTGGTAGGTTATGAACGAGGGAGGCGCTCCGTCCTGTGTATTCGATATTCCGAAACCACGTTGATGGAGCTCAGTGGCTTTCATAAGCACCATGTGATCGTGAAAGCCACGTAGAGAGCCCTCGCCGTGCGGGCCGATCGTTGTTCACCCGAAAAGCTCACGATGTTGGGGTCGGGGTCAGGGCCGGATGCAGTCGAGGTAGCGGGGTGTTGGAAACGGAAGAGAAAGTTGTCGTGGGATGATGTTTGCCGACGCGTCCGCATCATCGGCAATGGCGTGCTACTGGCATTGGAAGTCTGCGGCATCGCTTATCAAATGTCGTTATTGGTGTTGAGGTTGAGTTAGCTCGGTTTCAGGCCAGTCAAATGACTTGCAGAAGTCAGGAAGGAGTGGCAGACTCCTCACAGCCGCCGGTGAACGTTCCTGCCCCTTGTTGTCGAACGGGAGGAGGTGAAGTTTCACAAAAGGACCGTTGGAGCTGCAAAGGCGATGATGTCAATCATTGGAGAAAGCAGCTGATTGGACACGGAACCCCTCCTTTTGGTGCGCTTGGGCCCCACTATCAGTCGTGGAAAGTGGGGTCAGCATTGGAGTTTCTCGGGGAAGGCGCTAGCAGGGGTGAGCTGAACTTTGACTTCAGAACGAAGAAGTGGAAGCCATCGTGAAAAAGAGGCGGCTCCTCTCAGCTTCAGGCTGTCACCATCCACGACGGCGGGACGTTTTTGCTCTTTCTTCGAGCTACATATCGAAAGAGGACCAAGACTCCAAGCAATCCCGTCCACGCCACCCCGGATGGAACTGTTCAGACCTCTGCCATGCCGTGCCATGTCACGACTCGGAGGGGCATCTCGAATCACGATCACTCAACATCCGAGACAATCCATGACAGGCTGCACTGTCCAAGTGTTTGGGCAGTAACCATCCCGATGGACAGATGCTACGCCAATTTCAAGACATATCGTTGGCTTTGAGGTGTTCTCTCTGAATAATAAGCACCAAAAGTTGGTATTACGGTTGGGCTCCAGTCCCCAGCGCTACCTAACTCGGAAGCGGGAACGGGTTCGACTTTGATACGTCCATGAAAGGTTGACGAACCAGGCAGACTTCAATGAAAGCGTGTCATCCGCGGAGAGAAATAAATGCATGCAGAGAGTGAAAAGAAGAAAGCTGGAGAAGGCCAATGAGAGTTGGCAAACACCAGTGATGGAAAAGAAAGAGCGATGAGAAAGGTTGCCGGGTAGAGCAAGACTGACGAAAGCTGCAGCAAGAAGAGAGGGGCAGCTCATCAGTGGTCGATTGTCATCATTCCTCACCACCCATCGAGCTTGATACTACTACTACCCATCCAAGAGCGTGCAAGTGCAGCGGGTAACCATCCATCATGAGAGCTCAGCTTTGACACTGACAGATCACAGCGTCGAGGTTGGTCTGACTGTGAGTGAGGGGGTTGAGGTAATTAAAAGGAAGCAGCAAGTGCTGCTGAATCTGGCTTCCCCTCTCTTGACGAGAGCTTCGGGATCCCTTCCCGTTCCTCGCCTCGAGCCTGGCTCCGTCTTATAAGTGCATTCATATCACATATGTCACATCCCATATCTCTATCTCCTTCCCACTCCTGTCTTGCTACTTGGTTTCCGAGTATCCGGCTCTCTTTATATTCTACTTAGTCTCTTCACACTATCACCGCTTTTCGTAACAACATCCCTCATCCGGTCTGACCCACTTACCTCTACTTTTGACAACAAGAACGAGCAATCGAAAGATCTCGATTCTAGACCTACTGTGTAAAACTCACACAACCCGCGTATTCTCCAGCAGCTCTGCACCAGTCACGGTGCAACATTTCACTGGGTCCAGCAGCAAGCCAACCGAGCTACGGGAAGCTCCAGTAGCTTCGCGCGGGGTCGATTTACTTGGTAGTGCCGCTAAGAGCATCTAGCCCATCAAGGTACGTGGTGCTGCCCCACTTGCTCGTCTGTTTCCAACCATGTTTCCATCCACTGTAAGCCCAACCTCGGACAAGGGAACAGGAACAGAATCATACGTTTCGGATGTCATGGCATGTCATGGCTCTCCAAGCTATATCTGTTCATGGTCCCCAAGGGATCGGGTCTCCCTTCTCTCTGTTTCCATCTATGAACGCGTCCTGACGTTCTGATCCTACCTCTTTCTATCCAGCAACCCCCCCCCAAATCCATCTTCCACCATGGCCTCCAACACCACACAGCGTGTGCCCCTCAGAGAAAGGAGACCATCCGTTGGCGCTCCCCTCGTCGATATCCAGGGCGGCGTTGCTCCTGCCGGTGTCTCTCGCCCCAAGCACAAGAGAACCCTCACCGGGTTCGGTCCTGGAGAGATCAAGACCGTTGAAGGTATGGTCCCTTAAATTCAACACTACCTCCTGGTACAAGACGGCCACTAACATCATCTTCCCAACCAGCCTCTATCCCCGAGCCCCAGCGCAAGGCTTGGCTCGAGCACCAGACCAGCGGCTTCAAGGACAAGGACGGCTTCGAAACCGAGGTTGTCCGCCATGTCGAGACCACCCTTGCCCGTAGCATGTACAACTGCGACGAACAGGCCGCCTACTCTGCCTGCAGTCTGGCCTTCCGTGACCGTCTCATTCTCGAGTGGAACCGCACTCAGCAGCGCCAGACTTTCGCCGACAGCAAGCGTGTCTACTATCTCTCCCTAGAGTTCCTCATGGGCCGTGCCCTCGACAACGCCATGCTCAACATCGGACAAAAGGACGTGGCCAAGGCTGGTCTCGCCGAGCTCGGCTTCAGAATCGAGGATGTCATTGAACAGGAGCACGATGCTGCTCTCGGAAACGGTGGTCTTGGTCGTCTCGCTGCCTGCTTCCTCGACAGTCTGGCTTCCCTCAACTACTCGGCCTGGGGTTACGGCCTCAGGTACCGCTACGGTATCTTCAAGCAGGAGATTATCGACGGCTACCAGGTCGAGGTGCCAGACTACTGGCTCGACTTCAACCCTTGGGAGTTCCCACGTCACGACGTCACCGTTGATATCCAGTTCTACGGCCATGTCACCAAGCGCACCGATGACAACGGCAAGACCATCGCTACCTGGGAGGGCGGCGAGATCGTCAAGGCCGTCGCTTACGATGTCCCCATCCCCGGTTATGCCACTCCTTCGACCAACAACCTGAGACTCTGGTCCAGCAAGGCTGCCAGCGGAGAGTTCGACTTCCAAAAGTTCAATAGCGGCGACTACGAGAACTCGGTCGCTGACCAGCAACGTGCCGAGACCATCAGCGCTGTGCTCTACCCCAACGACAACCTCGATCGCGGAAAGGAGCTTCGTCTCAAGCAGCAATACTTCTGGGTTGCCGCTTCCCTGTACGATATTGTCCGCCGCTTCAAGAAGTCCAAGCGCGCGTGGAAGGAGTTCCCCGACCAGGTTGCCATCCAGCTGAACGACACCCATCCGACTCTGGCTGTTGTCGAGCTCCAGCGTATCCTCGTCGATCTCGAGGGCCTTGACTGGGAGGAGGCCTGGAACATCGTCACTAGCACTTTCGGTTACACCAACCACACCGTCCTTCCCGAGGCTCTCGAGAAGTGGTCCGTCCCCTTGTTCCAGCATCTCCTGCCCCGCCACCTTCAGCTCATCTACGACATCAACCTGTTCTTCCTCCAGAGCGTCGAGCGCAAGTTCCCCAAGGATCGCGAGATGCTTGCCCGCGTCTCCATCATCGAGGAGTCTCAGCCCAAGATGGTCCGCATGGCTCACTTGGCTATTGTTGGTTCTCACAAGGTCAACGGTGTTGCTGAGTTGCACTCTGATCTCATCAAGACCACCATCTTCAAGGACTTTGTCGAGGTCTTTGGCCCCGACAAGTTCACCAACGTCACCAACGGCATTACTCCCCGCAGATGGCTCCACCAGGCCAACCCTCGCCTCTCCGAGCTCATCTCCAGCAAGACCGGTAGCCAGAACTTCCTGAAGGATCTGACGGAGCTGGCCAAGATCGAGCACTACAAGGACGATAAGGACTTCCGTAAGGAGTGGGCCGAGATCAAGTATGCCAACAAGGTCCGCCTGGCCAAGCACATCAAGAAGACTACCGGTGTCGATGTCAACCCCTCTGCCCTCTTCGACGTCCAGGTCAAGCGTATCCACGAGTACAAGCGCCAACAGATGAACATCTTTGGTGTCATCCACCGCTATCTTACCCTCAAGTCTCTCTCGCCTGAGGAGAGGAAGAAATTCCAACCTAGAGTGTCCATCTTTGGTGGCAAGGCTGCTCCTGGCTACTGGATGGCCAAGCAGATTATTCACTTGATCAACGCTGTTGGCGCCGTTGTCAACAACGACAAGGAGATTGGTGATCTGCTCAAGGTCATCTTCCTCGAGGATTACAACGTTAGCAAGGCCGAGATGATCATTCCCGCCTCGGATATCAGCGAGCATATCTCGACTGCCGGTACCGAGTAAGTTTTCCGTTGCAAAGGTTGTGAAAATTAGAAGCTAACCATGAACAGGGCCTCTGGTACCAGTAACATGAAGTTCGTCCTTAACGGTGGTCTCATCATCGGAACATGCGATGGTGCCAACGTAAGCAAAACCCTCCTCTTCCATGCCATATGATCTCTCGCTAACCCTCCCCAGATCGAAATCACCCGTGAAATCGGCGAACAGAACATCTTCCTCTTCGGTAATCTCGCCGAAGACGTCGAGGACATCCGCCACAACCACACGTACGGCTCGTACACGGTCGACCCCGACCTCGTCAAGGTGTTCGAGGCCATCGAGAAGGGCACCTTCGGCGAGCCCAACGACTTTATGGGCATGATATCTGCCGTCCGCGATCACGGCGATTTCTACCTTGTGTCGGATGACTTCCACAGCTACATCGAGACGCAGGAGCTCGTCGACAAGGCCTACCGCGACCAGGAAGGCTGGATCACCAAGAGCATTGAGAGCGTGGCAAGGATGGGCTTCTTCAGCTCGGATCGCTGCATTAATGAGTATGCGGAGGGTATCTGGAATATCGAGCCTTTGCCTATCAAGGACCAGTAAGGGGTGAAAAACCACACCGAGAAAGGGGAGGCGGAAGATGAAAAGGGAGCAGCTGGATACCTATAACATTCTTGAATAGCCTTTTGGGTGGAGTGGATTAAGAGGAGAGGACAGGGTTGATGACTTACCTTCTTGATTACGCCGTTACGATTCACATGATCCTATGAGTGGATGACCTTTATTTGAATACAAGACATTTATGGCCTTTTTACGTTTGCCCGGATCACTCGCAATTTTGTATGGTTGATTGATGGTGGTGAACACTAAATGTAACACTTCTGCCTTCTAACGACGCACTACACAAAAGGACATGGCAGTGATTTAACAGAAGGAAGCAGGAGTAAGTCACCATGTGATGTGGTTGATGCTCCAAATTCCGGACAAGGCGAATTCCCTTATTATGGTGCTGCTGATATTCATCGCGAACAAGTTCCACGTTGAATGGAATTATCGAGTGTCTTGTCTCTTTATTGACATGATATCTTCTCTTCTTGACTCCAAACGGTGGTCGATATTGTCATCAGGTAGGCTGCCTCCTTCTAGTTAATTTTTTTAATTTTTTAATTTTTTTAATTTATTTTTTTGGGGGCAATTCTTTTTTCGATTTTTTTTTTCTTTTTTCTTCTGCTGCTTCAGAGTCCCTCCACTCCATATGTACCTTCTGTTGCATAGGGTGTATCTGGCGTAGCGTATGGGGCTCTTTGACTAGAGCTTTAGTGTACCTACGCAATTTTGTTGCTCTGGTCCTGCCTGCAGGAAGCTCTCGGCTGGTGTAGCACAAACTCAAAGATTCGATGTCGGTAACCCCGTTGAGATACACCGCATCGGCAGTCCCGTCACTATTCTTCAAGCTTTTAGTTGATCCTGCATGCTCGAGGTCGAGGGCGCGCGGAGTATCTGTCGCCATTATAGCTCATGGCCATGTGGTGTCCTGCTAGGGTAGGTAGGTTGGTCGTACAGAAGTTGGACGCAAGCGAGCGATAGGGCTTAAGTAGAGTTGTGCGACGTGAAGACTACGTGCAGCTGCATGCTTCGGGGTAAGATCTTCATAATATTCGTGTTCTAGAAGGCACGTAGAAGGACGAGAAGGTCTGAGTTGGTATGATCTAGACCCTCACGACTACTAGCAGCTCACATGGGCCAGTTATATATGAGGTACAGAATAGTTCGAGAACGATTTCGACCTGATCGTCCGTTGCCCCAGGACATTCTGTCCCTCTGTGCTAGTGATGTTAAAGTTCTGTGTCCCCCGGCCCGTCCATAACCACTCACCTTACCTGCACATGATCTAGGTAGGCTGTACTCCATACCTTGTGTAGCACCCTTGGGGAAAGGTGTCTTTGCGTTGCTTGGTGCTCATTCAAGTGTGGTTGTATCCACCAGTGATGGGTAGGCACAGGTCTGTGACAGCTGAGTTGGTAGAATTTTGAAGTACAAGGGATTTTCTAGGCCATCTTAACCTCTGCTGTGTTACTATAATGCTGTTCGTAAGTGATGTGTCGGTAGGGCGGTTGCCAGTCTGGGCTTTTGAGGGGTTGGGGTAGAGCCTGTCTATCAAGTATTCAGTCAGACTCTTATGTCGGTAGCTGGCATGCCGGAGGTGTGGATGTCTGAATCGTGGATCGGGTAAGTACTCTGGTACAGTAGTCAGGTAAGTATGATGGGATTTCAGAATCAGATAACTCGACCTAATCGAGGGGTCCAGTTCTCGGAGGGGCCCGAACCGGCAATCCCATATTGTAGAGCAACAGACATCTCGATTGAAATTTGCAGATCACCGTTGCGGATCGCCGAGGCTCCATTGACTGGCCAGCCACCGAGCCTCCAGTCAATTTGAGCCTCCATCCAATCCACCAGCCAGCGTACTAGCTAGCGAGCGTGTTAGATTGCCGGCGTGGCAGGAGTTGCCATTCGGAGTCGACGATAGCTTCACGTTCCCTTGGTCCCACAGCCGCACTCCATCGGTGTCAAGCTTGTCGAGTCGTACAATTTCTTGGCAGGGAACTATTTGTCACACGAATGTGTGTCTCTGGTCCATCGATGGAGATCATGGACGGATGGGACTTGCTCCATGGACATGGCCATGGCTTGATGGCCCCTTGCCCGACTCCCCGATGGGACGGGATGGATACAGTATGGGAGCCGATGGCAGGAAGGGTGATCTGTTTCCCATGGTATCCCTGCTGCCGTTGCTTTAGACCGGACAGACCGGCGTTGATAAGAAGGGAGCATGGGGGAGGATGGAGGCATGGAGGCTCAAAATGGGAAACGAGGGGGCAGACGAAGATGGACAAAGGGGGTCGGGGGTGACGAGGGTGAGAATAGTTGCATATCCCACACTTGTCTCAAGCATCTGGTTGGTTCTCGTTCAAGCCGAGGATGCTGACCCTGTCCTGGGGGAGCTGGAAGTGATCGACTGCATACAGTATGTCGTGTAGCTTCCGGAGTTGGCGTCCAGAACGGAAGCTGTGAGCTGGAGCTGTCAGCGCAGGGTTGTAACACTACCGGCGGCAGCGTGGGTGTTGACAGCTTCACTTGTTTTTCTGACGGATCACTTTGTCTATATGCACGTTTCTCTGCCACCGTAAGTATTTATGGCCCACAGCCCATGTTTCAACGGTAACGGGGATGCGCTCCTCGTTCCGTTGCAAGATACTGGGATGCGAGATGCATTCCGCAAGACTGGAGACGATTTGTCCCCACTGAAGTTCAGCTGTCGATGGGTATGGAGACTTTGTCCTATGATGGGAATGTGAGAATGCATCTCCGGCTGCTGGACCTGCTGCAGTATGCATAGAGGACCCTGGCTGCGATGCAAAGATATGGAGATGGATGACATCCCCGTGGAGCGCAGTGTGTATTGGACGTGTGCAGTGAATTCGATGACAAGACACTTGCAGGTCCTTGACAATTGGTCGATATTAAAAGACTGAACAGAGCCAACACATGATAATCATTATTTTGACATGCTTTCTGCCTTGAAAACGTGCTTTTGCTGTGCACCTGCACACTAGCAGTAGCAGCAGTACTGTAGCAAAAAGTCTCGTGGACCCTATCAAAATAGGGTACTATCCTCCTCCTGCTTCTCAGGTCTCGTGTGACTGATCCAGGGTTCAACCGGGTCCATGGGGGTCAAGACAAGCGGGAAGGAGGGAAGACGTCCTGGACCTGAACGGGTTCGCGGGTAGCTAGTGTACACAACAAGTACACTAGCTGCGCTATACCCCGACGACGTCATCATGCATAAAATGGGCCTGGAAGCTTCCCCGTCCTGACCCTGCTGGTTATTGACAAGGCTAGGAAGAATTGGGAATAGTTGCGTGGTATTTGTGATGGGGGTGGTCATTAATAGCGCCGTTTCAACATGCAGGCACTGCAGGGTACCAATTGATGTCCAGCCCAGGGTTTTTTTTTGGTTGAATATCCCTCGGCTTGGGGATACCTAACAGGGACAGCAGGGACAGCGGAAAATGGACCAGGGGTCTCAGGTTATGACGGCATTGTGATTCCGTACTTTCTCGGTACCTAGGTAGTTTAGAATTGTTGGGGGTGGTTTTGTATGTTCTCATGCTGAAATTGTAGCTCCAGCACCGAGGGGAAGGTGAGAGATTTGTACGCTGATTGGGGGAGGATGAATGTTTATGCTGACGGATGTGGGGGCTGGTTAAAAATAAGATGATTTGATCTGGGATTTGCTGTAGTACGCAGGATCAGCTGAAGGTCGTGATCCCAACAGTTCGGAGATGGGAACAAAAGGAAAGATGAGATGGGATGGCGCGGTTGGTAATAAAAACAGAACAGTATCCGTGGGTAGGATACCGGACGGTATACTTTACTTTCTGAGAGTCTTGGTCCCTGATGATCACGGGAATGATCCGTGATCCATGCAACTCGTACGGTACACAACGGTGAGACTGTCTGCGACACGTGCTACTTAGGAGGCAGGCGTGGCAGGTGAACATCAATCAATAATCGCCAGGGCAGCGAACACATGCTAGCGAGGGGAAGGAGGTGAGCTGATTCGATTGTGATGAGCTCTTCATGTGGATGGATGGAGGTTGGGGGCCCTGAATGCGTGGGAAGTGGGAGTCTTGGCAAGGACCCTTGACAAGGAGGGTTGCCGAGGGTTGCGTGATGATGATCGGATATCTCTTCTTGGGACTAACTTAAGAGAAATTCCCGATTTCTGATCATGGAGGAGAATGGGAAAAGAGAGGGCCGTCGAGGGGCTCTGATATGGAACCTTGTCAGTTTTGGGGGGTTGTGAGTGGTTTATGGGATGAGACCCAACTTGGGTCTTTGGAAGCTCTTGGGGGGGTCTTGGGGTGTCATCGAGATGGCCAGCATGCTGGGTGGGTGGATGTCTTCTTGGTAGTGGTGTGAATGACTTCCACTTGCACACAACCACGACGACACTATAGAATGCGTGCCATTTGCGTTGATACCCAAGCCCAGCAACTTGAAAAGCCCAAGGTAAGAATGACGAGACTTAGATATGGCGACTGCCGGGAAGGAGAAGCGAGGTCAATGACGTACCTATCACCAATGGTGGAGTGGCCATGTGTGGTTGATGTTTCGAGTCGACTCATGGAGGCTGAAAAAAAAAAAAAAAAAAAAAAAAGGCAAAAGACATCCTGGATGAGGATTGCGTGCCTGAGTCTAAGCGCTGGGAAAAGCCCATGTTGGATGTACCAAGTACACTTACTGAGGGGGATGTGTGTGGAGGATGGTCCAAGCTTTGAGTGTGGGCTGCAAAGCATTCCGTTAGCGGTTTCGCTTCTCTGCTACCTAACGACGAGCTTACTAAGGTATGGACTTGGTTAGAAAAAAGCATCCTGATCCAGGTCGCCAGGGTTATGTCTCCGTTGATATTCAGCGTGTCCTTTGAAAATCTCCAAACGGCATGGCAAGTGTAGTGTATGCATTGTAAATCGCAACCCCTTCGTGTTCCACAACCCGGAGCTTTTCTTCCAGACACGTTTACTGACAACCTGTTTATCGCCCTTCTTGTCGATCTGACAATGATTGCTTTTCTTGAAGTCATATCACTGAAGTTCAAGTGGTACTTCGGGAGGGGGAAGCCGCGCGTGACTGCGGTTCCATGCTCGGTTCGTTGACAGCAGTCGGAGGGACGGCCGGTTCTCTTACAAGGGAAAGAAAGGGTGTCAACGTGGTATGTCGACTCTGCGCTAGGACGAGTCACCGCCAGATTGACTATTGGCTGAATTGCTCGATCAAAGTCCGATTGCGCCCAAATTTGCGATTTGGAAGGACCGTGGGAAATGGAGGGGCTCAGCAAAGCGACCGATGGCTTGCGATGGCTTACGATTGCCTGCCAGGCCGAGCGGGAGTGGGCCTTTTGGCATGTCTCGGCGACAAGGGGTCGTGGTTAGCGCTGGTTAACGCTTGGTGAGCCCCATCCCTCAACTACGTCATAGCCTCCTTGTTAGAGCGGGCATCCCCCTCGTCGTCCCCTAGGTCGCTCCCCTCGTCTGGCCAGTCAGCCAGTCTTGGCACCATGTCGTTGCGGTTCCCCTACCAAAACCTACCACATGTATATGCACTATCAGATGAGTGTTGATGAAGCCGAATGTGGTCCGTGAATTGGAGTATTGACTGAGGGTGTAAAGCAACACAAGAAGCACCCAGCGTTATGGGAAACCAAGGGTCAAGTTGCGGGGTTATAGGAGACAATCCAAGGTGTGCATAAAGACACTTCACCTGCAATGAGCAAGCAGATGGAAGAGATGACTCCTTGACTTGCACATACATAAGTAAGCTGCACATAAGACATCAAAATGGCATCCATTGAGGCTATCTTCACTTTCTCAAATGGCCCTGCAGTAACAGAGACAGTTAACAGCATATCAGACATACCAGCAGTTAGTGGAGGATGGTGGTATACATGCAAAACACGAGACACACTAGGGGCAGGAAGTTCAAGGGGGGACTCAAAGGGGAGGGGACAGGTACAGGTACCCAACCAACGACAAAAAGGAAGGCGGAACATGGATGAACCAAAGCATGGAATTTGAACGAGACGGGAATTCAGCATATCCTGTTCTCCAGTCCCGGCGTTGTGTTCCCGGTCTCGAGGACGGTCGCCGATGTACACTAGGGTAAGGGTGGCGCCAGCTCTCCATGCTGGTCCTCCATGCTCTCTCTCAACCAACCCTGTTGGGAGTTGCCGGCCCCTGCTGGTAGCGCATTAACCGTTTCGAGCTGTTTCTCCCACTTCCTTGCCCGTGAGCCCGGCCTCCTCGCTGCGTCTTCACGCACCCTGGCCTGGCTCATCGGGTGTTCAGATTCAGGTTCAGGTGGAGGTGCAAAAAGACTTGACTTGTTATTTACTGCTCGTAGATCCTTTTTTTCCCTCTTTTATCACCTGCGTTTTCGCTCCTCCTCTCCCTCACAGGTCCCTCCTCTGCTTTTCCTCCTCTTCAAACCTATTGTGCTTTGCGTGTTTTTCTCTCAGTCTCGGGCCTATACTAGCCTCAATCCACCAACCAAAACCACCATCGCGATATTCCTCGACCTCAGCTTGACTAGACTCGCCAAGTGTGCGGGTAGGTGCAACTACAGAAAAGCAGTCCATCATCGGAAAGTGCGGGGCCATCGGTTCTAACTTCAAATCGCCCTTGGATCGCAAAAGACATTTTACAACAACACAACATCTCTCACCAACTGTCCGACAACAAATCGTGATATATCAAGACACGAGGAAAATCATTCCGTATCGAGTAGGACACAAGAGTTGCGACGCCAGAATCGCAGTCATCGATCGAGATCCGAGCCGAACCACGCACCTGCCAACCAACTTGTCGCTGCCCCTCCTATCCGAATTCAATTTGGGTAAAAGCTCCAGTTCTGTTAGTGAACTACTGCAGGTAAGCGGGCGGATACCCACCAAAAAAAGGTCCACCACTAAAGGCCAATTCCCTCCGCACTTCCCCGCCCTTGCAACTGCCTGGCGCACACTGAAATTGCCCACTGCCAGTGAGCTGCCCAGGTTGCGTTGAACCTGAGAGTGGAAGTGGGATGGATGGATTCCTTTTTCTGTCCATTGCGTCCACTTTCATTCGGCTCTCACTCGCTCTCCCTTTCACTTCCACTTTTGCTCTCGGTGCCCAAGCTAAACTTTATTCTCTTCCCAAGACAACAAAGTTTTTGGTTCGCGTTCAGGAATTCTCAGCCTTTGCCCGATCCCCTCATTGTGCGCACCACGCAGGCAACATCCGACACCAGCCGACGTCGTCTCTTCTTCCTTACACAAAACACGAAGCGCCCGATCACCGGATCCCCTCACTGCCGCCACTGAATCAGACATCGCGTTTGACCTGCGTTTTCGACACTCGGCCAAGCTTGCCCCGCGCTCCCACCAGAGACAGGGCTACTTAGTCTTCCAGCAACCCTCACTCCGTCCTTTGTTCTGTAACCCGCAACCTCGACACCTCAAGTCAATAGACACCACACATCACAATGGCCGAATTCATCCGCGCCCAGATCTTCGGAACTACCTTTGAGATCACCTCGAGGTTGGCCTCCCCGCGACGAGCCCTTCTCTCATTATGCGCTCTAGTCTGATCCCGCGATAGGTACTCTGATCTCCAGCCTGTTGGCATGGGAGCTTTTGGTCTCGTCTGGTATGTTTTGCTTCGCCATCTGGAAACATCCGCCAGACGCACCCAGCTAATGATACCTTCCGCGCAGCTCCGCGAAAGACCAGCTCACCAACCAGAATGTCGCCATCAAAAAGATTATGAAGCCCTTCAGCACACCGGTCCTCGCCAAACGCACGTACCGTGAGCTGAAGCTTCTCAAGCACTTGAGGCACGAAAACGTTGGTCTACCAGATTCCATCGTACAAGCAAAAGGGAACTATGCGACTAACATGCTTGCGCTACAGGTCATCTCTCTGAGCGATATCTTCATCTCTCCTCTCGAGGATATCTACTTCGTTACCGAGCTTCTCGGAACCGATCTTCACAGACTTCTCACTTCTAGGCCTCTTGAGAAGCAATTTATCCAGTACTTCCTGTACCAGATCATGGTATGTCACCCCTATGTCGCACGAAAAAGACGGCGACCACTAACTCCAAGCTTAGCGCGGCCTCAAATACGTTCACTCTGCCGGTGTCGTCCACCGTGACTTGAAGCCTAGCAACATCCTGGTCAACGAGAACTGCGACTTGAAGATTTGCGATTTCGGCCTTGCGCGTATCCAGGATCCTCAGATGACTGGCTACGTTTCTACTCGTTACTACCGCGCCCCCGAGATCATGCTCACTTGGCAAAAGTACGACGTCGAGGTTGATATCTGGAGTGCCGGCTGCATTTTCGCCGAGATGCTCGAGGGCAAGCCTCTCTTCCCCGGCAAGGACCATGTCAACCAGTTCTCCATCATCACCGAGCTTCTCGGCACTCCCCCAGACGATGTCATCAACACTATTGCCAGTGAAAACGTGTGTACCCCCACTCTGCTGAAGGCTCTGCGACACAGTTGCTAACTCTCTGTTAGACCCTGAGATTCGTCAAGTCCCTTCCCAAGCGCGAGCGTCAGCCTCTGAAGAACAAGTTTAAGAACGCCGATCCTTCAGGTATGTCTCAGCCGCTGGCCATCGTAGGATACACAACATGCTGACCTGTCTTAGCTGTCGACCTGCTCGAGCGCATGCTTGTCTTTGACCCTAAGAAGCGGATAACTGCCACCGAGGCCCTTTCACACGAGTACCTTGCTCCCTACCACGACCCCACCGACGAGCCTGTTGCCGAGGAGAAGTTCGATTGGAGTTTCAATGACGCCGATCTCCCGGTCGACACATGGAAGATCATGATGTGAGTTTCCTGCATCAATATAATGGGATGAGGACCAACAACTAACCGAACCACAGGTACTCCGAGATCCTTGACTACCACAACGTCGAAGCCTCAGGGCAAATGGAGTTCTCCGACGAACTTGTGCAATAAAACACGGCAATGGCAGGGTCGAGATATGGCCCCGAGTCTTCAATACAGGGGTAGAAGTCCCCTGGCTTCATGATACCACGACATCATGCCACATGTTTTCTTACCGTCATATTCCACTTTTTCTTCGGTCAACTTTTTAAGGGGTTCTCCGAGTCTGTTTTGTCTACAATGTTTGAAGAGCGGGGAAGCGGATACACATCAGAAAACTGTATCCAGGTCCCGGGTACAAGGGAAGTTTCAAATAAAGGGAGAGGGCATTGCAATTGAGTATGTCCAGAGAGAGGGACGCATGCATGGGAAATACACGTAGCCAGGCACAGGCGATCTTTGGGGTTAGGATCAAATAAGACAAGAAGTGAAAGAAACCAGGATGCGAAAGAGGGTGCTTGCGCTTATTGACTGCCGGACCGACTGATGTTTACCAATGATGGAAAGTTTGGGCGTGCATGGCGTTCGCTGAGAGGGAATGATGTGTTACCCCGAGACCGCTACTCTTCGATCCCACTGAGGGAGTTGATGCTGAACAAACGGCCTGTATTGCTATGGAGAGAAAATAGCTGGCTGAAAGGACGAGTGGAAATGATGGCTATCCATTTGCTCACGAGGCACCTAGTTGGTAGTAAACTACCAGAAACACGCCGTTAGGGGTCGGTTCTACGGGCAAACAGGCGGTCGGATAGAGTTGAGATTCTATATCAATTCGAGTATATGATAGACTTTTTTGGTAACACCAACTCACCTCGGAGTATTAAAGGGTTTGCATTGCACATGTTTAGTCGGAGATCGCCAAGATCAGACTCTTAGCTCAGGGGTGGTGAAAAGGGGGTGAAGAGCGGGTGAAGAGCCGCGGGTAGGGAGGGTCAAAGCCGGGTGGTGAGGAAGAGATAAGTGTAATCAGGTGTATTTATCCCATTGTTGACCGTTAACGTAAATTCTGTAGCCCCGGCTGGCGGTTGGGAGGGAAAATGCACGTGTTTTGGATCAACTATCACCATCGTTCCCGCCGATATCGTTCTCATCATCGCCAAGCTTCGTGATCAGGCGGTTTAGTGTGCATTCCGATGCCTACATTTACGATGCCCCATCTTACTGTCGCCTCTCTCGCAGTTGCATGTTGCATGAGGCACTCACTGACTTTGAAAAGAGAATGAGAACGGGACAAAGGAGCAAACATGATGGAGTTTCCATCAGCAAGATACAGGGAGATAGATTAAAAAAGATGAGTTGTTGTTGGACTCGGCGATGCAAACCCGTAGAACGACAGCCAATTGGAGGATGCCACCCCGCAGCATCTCATCAAGATAGCGCAGCCCGCTGATGAGCTGTTGTTCAGCGCTGTGGGTTCCCGTCTCCAGGCGGTGGGAGCGAAGCACGAGCCGCCGCCCAGCAGCATTGTCACGAACGCGACTCGTCGAATTGTCGGAGAGAGAAGCTCCAATCCTCCCGTCCTCCCGTCTTCCAACTTCCTTGATTCTCTCCAACGGCAAGACCGGGACTGTTTAGAAATGTTACGGTGTTTATAGCAAACATCACATTATCGTCAACCCCTGTTTGATATTTGTTTATACCCAACTATCTCCGGATCACTGAACGGCGCCGACATACCTAAGTATACGGCATTGGCATTGGCATTGCTTGGCCCGCCCGTTACGCCGCCATTTCTTACCTCGACCCAAGGCTATACCGACCCAACTAAACAACTTCCGCCATTCTCTCTGTCGCCGCTTTTATATACACCCACCACATGGAGATATCTTGAATTGGTGACCAGAGAGAAATATTCTAGTCATATAGCGAAGCGCGCGGCAGCTTTTGGTGGAAGCATCGGATTCACTTCTTTTGCCGCCATCCCGGACCGCACCCCGTACCAGTCACAACTCCCGGATCCCGGATCCCCAGCCTAGACAATGTCCGTCCCCCCTACCCCGACGACAGAGAGAAAGGCGGGCTTCACCCCGCTCGTCGCCGTCGTCGACTTCCACCATGCGCGCGGTCCCGAGGTCGAGAGGTGGTTCGGCGTGCCTGAGGATAGCGATCCAGCTGCCGAGTATGATTGGGGGCTGTTGCCGTTCATGGCCTTGAGCGATGGTGCTCATGCGTACGTCTTCCCATTCCCCTCTTACTCTCGAGAAAAGGCATGATAACTGACGCATTGGACGACACAGCGCAACAGAAGACTTCTCCTACTTCACCCTCCTCCGCCCCGCCACCGCCTCCGACCCCGAAGCCACCTCCCTCTTCGGCATCTCGTGCACCCGCCAGATGGACGCCTCCCAGCTGCTGAACCGCCCCGCCGAAGTCACCCGCTCGACAGTCCAAAAAGCCGTCGTCATCATCGCCGACTCGCCCCAATACTTTGGCATGCTGCGCGAACGCCTGAGCGTCGTCACAAAGGCCTGGTTCGCCCAGCGCGAGTTCACCGACGTCGAGATCCTCCGCCGCTTTCAGGAGAGCCTAGCGGACGAGAAGGCGCGCGGCACCTTGCTTGGCGAGAAGGAGGAGGACAGGGATTTATATCTCGGCATGAGCCTACGGGAACTTGTACGCGAGTTCCGGTGGCAGACGCTGGTGCTGCTCAAGTGCTGTCTGCTCCAGCCCAAGATGTTATTCTTTGGCTCAAGGTGCGAGAGGCTGTGCATGATGCAGTTTTCGCTGATCAGCCTGATCCCGGGGCTGTTGAGGAACTTGCAAGATTCCGCCGGTCCGGAGCTGGATAACTACGAGAAGAAGCTCCAGAGGCCGACGAGCCTGCGGACTAGTGATCGCAATTCGCTGCTGGCGTACATGGGCTTACCGCTTCAGATCTTCGGCAAAGGCAGCTTGTTCGGTCCGTACACCCCCCTCCAGCAGCTGGACGTCCTAGCGGACTTTGGCACCAAGTCCTACATCGTCGGCAGCACCAACTCTCTGCTTCTCCAGCAAAAAGACCGCTACTCCGACATCCTCATCAACCTCGACGAAGACTCCATCAACATCACCTCCCCCAGCCTCAAATCCGCCCTGGCCCTGTCCACCCCCGACCGCCGCTGGATCGACTTCATCACGCAAAACGTCAACGACACGTGGGACGACGCCAACCCAGGTATGCCCAAGACCATGGGCTACGTCGGCTCCGAGGAGTTCATCCGGCTGCAATTCGAGGAATACCTGCTGTCTCTGATATCGTCCGTCAAATACCACAACCACCTCGCCATTCACTCCCAAAACCCGCGCATGCTGCTCCCGCACATCGAAGGCGATCCCTCGCTCGATTTCAACGCCGACTTCATCGAGGCCTGGAAGCGCACGGAAAATTACCGGATTTGGGACGGCCACACTGACTCGCACCTGTTCGACATCGTCGAGCCTAAGCACCCCTGTGCTGGCGGGTTGACGATCGATGACGTGCAGAGACGCATAGCGCAGCAGGTGCAGGATCTGCATCTGGATGAAAGATTTGCGGTCGGCAAGGAGGTGCTGGGGCGGAACCTGGCAGCCGGCAAAGAGAAGGCGAGCACAATGTTCAATAAGTTGTATGCGGATATGGAGGCGTTACGGGAACAGAGGCGGAAGGCAGCGGAGGAAGCGGAGAAGCAACGGCAGGCCGAGGCGGCAGCTACTGGGAATGGACAACAGCACGGTAGCGAAAAGGGCGGCAGTGGTGGGAGTGAGAGCGGAAACGGGAACGGACAAGGAGGGCTGGCGCCAGCGGTGGCCGTGTCGACGGTAGGCAGCAAAGCCGGCGCCTTTGTGAGCAGCTGGACGGCCTGGGCGGGCGAAAAGCGCAAAGGGTGGGGCCGCTCGGCGCCGACGACACCGATCACCGAGACTACGCCTACCCCTCCCACCACCGGTACTACGACTACCAGCGACACCTCTTCACAAACTGGATCCCAACCACAAGAAAAGGAGAAGGAAAAAGAACAGGAAAAGAAAGGATGGGGCTGGTCCAAAGCCCTCAAGAACCGCACCTCGGTCCTTCTCAGCGGTGGCGGGAGCGGCACCTCTGAAGAAAGAGAAACGTTCATGCCCCAATCCCCTCCTGGCCGAAACGGGGCGTATGCGGCTCTTCCGCTGGGTACGGGCAGTCCCGAGTCGACGAGAACCACCAGAACGGGAAATAGTAGTACTATTGGTGGTGGTGGGCAGTCAAGAGCGTTTAGGAGGAGGGCGTTGAGTGGGGAAAGTATGTTGGATGCGGCGGGGAGTGAGGATGGGGATGGGTACTCGGGGAGTGAGTTTGGAAGTCCTGAACGGGTACGCGGGATTGCGAGAAAGCCGGTGGGTGGCGCCGGATCAAGGCCCGGGACGGCGGGGACGGTGGGGAGCGTAAATCTGATGAGTGTGGCGTCGCCGGAGGTGGATACGACTACGGTGACGACGACGAAGGATGATGGGAAGGTTGAAAAGGTTGAGAAAGATGAGAAGGCTGAGAAGGAGGATAAGGAGGATAAGGAGGATAAGGAGGATAAGGAGGATAAGGAGGATAAGGGCATGGAGGAAGTCTCACTCGATGACGCCCCAGCAACAGCTACCGAACAGGTCAAGAAGGAACCAGCACCAGTACTAGCGCCGATAATGACTACGACGACAGAAGAGACATACAAGGAGGGGTCAGGGTCCCGATCACCATCACCATCACCGCTTCAGTCGCCGGCGGTTATAGTGGCTGCTGAAGAGGCCGCGAAGGCGAGAGAAGTTTGGGATACATAGTGTATAGTAGGACTGCGACGGATGATTGGATATAGCGAAGCTTTTTTGGATTGTTTACATTCGTAAAGTTACGAGTGAGTGAGCCATGTTAGGAGTATCACACGCAGCGGCTGTTTGGTGTTTGCCTATTGCCTCCGTCTTCCTATGAAGCTATCTCTATGTACGTACTGTTACCCCCCCATCTACGTTCATAAAAGTGTACTAATCCTTTCTTTACCCGGACGACACTAGAATCCCAAGTTACTCAAGTCGATAATACCTCTGCCAAGCGCACTGTAGTTGATCTGCCCGCTTGCCGCTGAGGGGTTAAAGCTGTTCCACTGTTCCGATGCATACACATCCGTAAGCAGTTGCTCATCGATGTCCACGATCTCACCCTCATCGCCCAGAGTACCATCATCGCCATCATCACCGAGGGAAGAAGGTCCCGATGCTGGTGCCGATTCCGACATGAGCTCAAAGCTGGATGTCGTAAGTGACCCTTCGCCTGGAAGAGACCTCGGCGCTGCCTCCATGTAGAACATCCGTGCCATTGAAGAATTGGCAGTTTTCTCTTCCGGCTGCGGAAGGCGAACCCCCTGGTTCCATTGGAAGAAATTGTCCTTGTCCCAGATCTGTTTGATGCGCTGCAGCTTCTGACGGTTATTTCCATAGTACACTCTCTCGCTGGCGTTCGACTGGATGGCGGCATCGGCGAAGTTAATGAAGGCAGCACGGCCCATCATGGAAAACGGCTTCAGCTTCTCCTTGAACTTCTGCATGAACCCGCGCATGTCCATCTCCAGCCACTTCTCCTGCCACTCCAGCATGATGTACGCGTGGTACGTGCAGTCGCGCCACCGGAACGCCGTCTCCGACCGCTTCTTCGCGCTCGCCTTGCCGCCCGAGTGGATCCAGGTGACCTGCAGCAGGCCGCTTTCACCGGTGAACTCGCGCCGGAAGGCGGCCATCTCTTGCCGGATGATGGCGATGACGCTCTTGATCCTCGAGGCGTCGTTCTTAAACACGAACGAGGAGTAGAGCTTGTACGAGGTCTGGGAGGGAAAAGCCTTGATGGTCTCCTCGGACCACTGCGATGCCAGTGTTTCGTGCAGAAAACGGGTCGATTTCTCGGCCAGGGAGCGACGCTTGAGCTGCTTCGCCAGGTCCTTTTGCTTCACTTTGTCTTCGATCAGCTTGTCGAACTCGTCCTTGGTGCCGTCGTAGTAGACCAGGAACCGGACGCCGAGCTCGCTGCTGGTCTGTTTGAGGTCGCAAACCCACGAGCTGTCGATCGTGATACTCTCCGGCCAATCAGTCGTGTAAAACCGCTCCATGGTTTTCATGAACTCGTCCATGGCCTTGGCCACCGGCTGAGGAAACCAGGTGTACCTGCCGGCCACCACCAGGCCTTCCTCGTTCTGCAGCTTACTGAGGTACATCTTGAACTCGACGACGACACCAAAGTTACCACCGCCGGCGCCGCGCAGCGCCCAAAAGAGCCTACCCTCGTCCGAGTTCGCCTTGTCGTCGTCGCTAACGGTGACGATGCGTCCGTCCGCAGTAACAAGCGTCGCCTCCTTCAGAGTGTCGCAGCCCATCCCGAAGCTCCTCGTGAACGGACCGAGTCCGCCACCGAGCAAAAACCCGCCGACGCCCACAGTGGGGCAGCGCCCGCCGTTGATAATATAACCGTTGTGCCGGCCGTTGACCAGCGTCTTGTAGGCATGGCCCCATAGGGCACCGCCCTGCAGCGTGACGACGTTGTTGTCGACGTCGAGATCGACCTTGTTCATCCGTACCAGGTCGAGCAGGATGCCTTCGTTGGTGGTGGAGAAGCCGGCGTACGAGTGGCCGCCGCATTTGATGGTCACGGGCACGCTGAGCTTCTTGGCTTCTTTGATCACCTGCACCACCTGCTCCTTGGTCTCTGGCTGGACCACGCAGGCCGGACGCGTGAATCGGTAGAGCAGGTTGGCGTTGGCGACGGAGCGTTCGTACTCGGCGGCTTTGGGGCCGGAGGGCGTGAAGGTGGGGATTTTTTGGGTGATCAATTCGGCGATGATGGCAGACTCGGCCATCTTTCTGATATTGCTCGCCATCTTGTCTTCGGTTGGTGCTGGGTCCTTTTTGTCAGCGACCGCAAGGGTAAGGAGAGAGATTTCAGAGACGGTTTGTGAAAACGGGATTTGATAACTCACACTTTGTTTGTTTGTTTTTTTTCTTTGTCACTGTCCGTTGTTCTGCGCAAGGTCCAGCAAAACAAACTCTTTTCTTTGGATTTCGACGTCCTTTTATCCCAAGATATCAAATGAAACCCCGTCCATCCAAGATCATCACTGGTTTATCGAATCAACCTAGGCCATGTCTGGCTCTCGTCCAGGACAGAAAAAGCTGAGACCTTATGCCGATTACACCAATGAGTTCAGCTTTTCTGTGCCTGGACGGGCGGGTCTGGTAGATCTGGGTATATCGGATCGTCAGGCCTCCTTTTCTGGCACACGTGATGGACCGGATTGGCTTTACACTTTTTCAGCTCCTGCTGTCGATCAAACCTTGCCTCCGACGTTCCCACCATTCAGCTGGTTACTTGTCGGCTTCAAAGCTCTTGGGGGCCTGAAAGAATGCATCGGTCCAGAAAGGTTAGCATTTCCGATGCGACCAAACGGATCTATTGGCATATGGATATCTAAAATTCATACTTTGGGGGTCACGTTCAACCCCGCTTGCTCTTAGGCAGGAAAATGTAAAAGCCAATGTGGAGCGTGGGCAACAGTTACTCTTTGCATCCCGCGGATGCCCAACGAGGTTACCTACTACCTACCTGCACCGCATCAAAGTATTTTCTCGGTGGTAGGCGCGGCTTGAGAGGTATCTGATAATCCAATCACCCCGGCTTTTCGGTGTTCATGATCCTTCTTCATTCTGCAGCCCCAACCCCTTCGAGGAAAAGAGAAGCGACAAATCCCGACATTCCCCGCAAAAGCTACATTGTGGAGCAGAGCCTCATCCTAAAACAAAAGACATCCCCGAACACCAACATCAGCAAGCTTGGATCTTGTGACGACCGGGCTACAGCATGAACATCGTCACAACCAACGAGGCCCCTATCTTCTTATCGAGAGGATGTGTTGCGTATACGCAGCCAATGGCATCTGAACAAGCCAACTTCATCAAATCTGGGGTGGTTTCGTGTTAGACCTGATCCGAGAGCCATTCAGCTGGAGGGCCACAGGAAAGCTTCCTAAATCGGAAACGGATCAGACTCGAGGTACCTGGGCTCAAACTTACTCACCACTCCAGGATTTCCAAAGGCGCCAGTTATCTGATTCTAGGTAGACTTGCAGTGTTCACTTCGAGCTTCCAAAACCCCCCCCCCCCCCCCCCCAAAGTACCTAGCCGGATATCGCTGCCGGCGAACTTATCCCCATTCCCCACGCTCACTCCTTTGGGCATCAATCAACATGAATGTTGGTCGTATCATGTCAAGTCTTGGCCGTACATCTAGCCAGTTCTTACGCCGAGAACGCGCGAGCTGCACACAGTCGGACATGTTCAAGCGAGGAACACCAATGGATCATGATATCCACAACTTTATCTTTGCTATCAGGCATGTTTTGGGCAGTTGAGCAGACCGTTCGATAAGCGTCGTCGGCGGCCACATCACTGGGTCCAAGCTCAAGACACGGAGTGCCTGTAAGCCGCGTAGGTAGAAACTCACAATGAGGCTCCTGCGATTCACCACGGCCTATGGTGTGGATGTAGTGGTTGGAAGAACCTCTGTGATATAATAATAGCGTGGGGAAGCTCGAAATCAATACGGTACAGTAGGGTGTTGGACATAAACTGATCTTTTCACCTTTCTACCTCCATACCATTGTTAGGCTCTCGTTCACGAACTTTATCAACGACAGTTTCGACCACGTTCCATTGTCAGATAGTCTCCTTCGGATAAGATAGGTATGTATGTCCCATCCGTGGGCTTCGTCGTTTGTTGCAGCTGATTTGCTGACCCGCGTCGTCTACCAAAAGACTCAACACCCCCATCCTTGTTCACGGTCTACCAGCCTTGTTGCAACATGAACATGGCACCTTCAAACGTGGGCCGGCCGCCGTCTGGCACTGTGTATCGCAACCACCAGAAAGGAGGCATGCCGGACGCAGCAGCGCTGCTACGCGCCAAGTTGCAGGAAAAGAAGAACTGCCAACCTCGGTCGTCACCTCAACCACTCAGCTCCGTGTCTCCTGAACCCCATTCACCAACCGGGTCTACCTTCTCAACCTCATCAACGGTCGTTTCCCATGCACATGGACATGCAACTAGCAGCCCTTTTATCATGGCTTCTGCCCATCATGGGCATCATGATCCCATGCCCATTCATGCCCACAATGTCCACAGTCATACTGCGTTGCCGGGTGGTCCTGGTCCTGCTCCTGCTCCCGACACACTTTCCCGCGAGCAATTGCTGAAGCAGGAAAACGAACGGTTGCGTCTCGAGCTGGAGAAACACAGGCTCGAATCCGACAAGAAACCAACAAGTGGAAGGAGTTCCGCAGATGAACAGCGTCGCAGGCACGCCGAAGAGCTCCGGCAACACGAGCGGGAGGCCGCCGCCACCGCACCGCGGAGATCCACAAACGGTCTTTTCAAGGCCGTTTGCTCTACTGACCTGCTGTTTCTCATTGATACAACGGGTTCGATGGGTCCCTATATTGAAGCTGCAAAGAACCAAATGAAGAGTATCGTTGACGGCATCGGAAAGGCCTTCCTCAACCGAGCCAGTGTTCGCATCGCTGTGGTGGGCTACAAGGACCATTTTGATGCGGGACATCTCCAGTTTCTGGATTTCACAGAGTCGACGGAAGAAGTTCGGCAATTCATCAATAACTTGACCGCTGATGGCGGAGGTGATATGCCCGAAGACGTGCTCGGGGGCATCCGACGGGCTCTTGATGCATTATGGAAGCACCAAACACGATGTATCATCCACATCGCCGACGCACCAGCACACGGCCGCACGATGCACGACCTGGGCGATACCATGGATGGATTTGCTAACCCCGGTAGTGAGCCGCACAGGTTGACGTATCCTCCGCTCATCGAGCAGATGATAGGACTCAAAATCAACTACATCCTGCTCCGTATTACCCAGCATACGGACAGGATGGCGTTTGCGTTTCTCGAAGAGTATGCGAGAGCGTACGGCGATTGCAAGTTGGCAGAGGCAAATAGGTACTTCAGTAAGGTGAATGGGCTGTACAACAACAGTGCCTCGGGCGGGCTACTTTTCCGCGAGGCCGAAATCGGCATTTCTTACCACGCGCTGCAGCACCTTGTCGTCAGAGCCGTTACAGCTTCCGCGTCCCGCACCGCTACGCGGACCTGCGGCTCCCGTAAGGGCACCAAATGTCCACGTCCTGGTGGTGGTGGTGGTGGTGGCACGACCCTGCCTCCGATCGGCGAGGGACACGAAGAAGAGCCCGTGGACGCCGGCGTGCCCGTACCCCTGGAAGAAGGTCCAGCGCAGTGGTACAACCCCGACTGGTTCGAAGAAACCTTCACCGTCGAGGGCTTCTCGCTTGACGTCATGGCGCAGGGCTCCAATGCTCTCAACGCCATGATGGACCGCGACAGCAACATCACCGTCAGCGTTCTCGAGCTCACGCTGCGCAAGCGCAAGGCCCCCTTTGCGCAGGGCGCGCTGCGCGCAGCCTCGTACGCCCGCACCGAGGCGTCCACCAACCGCTACGTCGTCAAGACGTTCAAGGACAGCCACCACTCGCGCCTCGCCTACCTGGCTGAGGACATGCGGTGCCAGGCGCTCTGCAAGGCGTTTGCGCTCGAGTTCAACGCGCTGCTGGATGATTATCACGAGCACTCGATCGACTTTGTGGTGACGGCGTGCTTCAAGGGCGGTGATAGCTGTGCGAGAGACGGGTGCATGTCCATCGAGCCGTACCTCGATGGCAAGTTTGTCAAGTACAACAATAACGCTGGCTACGTCAATGAGGACCTGGGCACTAACCCGTCGCATCTGGCGGCACAGGCGTTCTCGCACTTTACGTTTGAGCGCTCACGGGGCCGCTTCCTCGTGTGTGATTTGCAAGGGGTCGGGGAGATGATGACGGACCCGGCCATCCACACGCTGGACCCAGAGCGGTTCAAGCTATCCGGGACGAACCTGGGGCCGGAGGGGTTCCTGCTCTTCTTCGCGTTCCATGAGTGCAATACGCTGTGCCACAAGCTGGGGCTGAAGAGCAGCGGTCAGGGCCTGGTTGAAGAAATGGACGGAGTAGGTAGTCTTGCCTTTAGGGAGGACTGGCCGACTATGCCGGATACCGTGTGCTGCTCGAATAAGCTGTGCGGCAGGATCTTGCGCCGGGCCAAGAAGAACCAGTCGGAGCACTGCCCGGGCTATCATTGGTGCGATGAGTGTCTGCCGCAGTTGGAAACCTTCAAGGTGAGGGAAATGTGCACTGGACCGGGCAAGTATCACAACTTTGAGGTGTCCCGGTTCTTCTTTGAGTCGCAGGGCATGAGTACGCCGAAGAAGTGTGTGGAGCACCGTGAGGATGGTGTTGTTGAGCCAGGGGCGCATGTATGCGATGATGATACTGGAGTGGGTTCAGGAGGACATCCGGGTGCGAGAGGAGGAGCAAGTGGCGGTAATAGGAACAGCGCAATATCACTCGCTGATAGCGCGGTGGCCAACCCAAGTTTTTGGAAAAGGTTGAAACCGGCGAGTGTGGCCTTGGAGTCTGACTAACATTGCAGAGAAACGGATGGCTGTACAGCGAAAATATGAAGTGATGTGAAAAAACAAGGGCAAACGGAATCAAATGAGGTTGAAGGAAAAGGGGTTTAAACAATCGCAAAAAAGTTGCAAAAAACATACAGCACTTGGGATTCGCTGGTCGTCATCGACCCAACTACTAGTCAGGCGATTGGTAAGATTGTCAGAGGTGGAAGGATATGAACCGAGTCTTTTGATCACATGGTAAAGTCAAAAAACGGGGCGACGACCTCCCGTATCAATATCCTTAATTCCCGTCAAGAACGGAGGAATTATGGTGAGTGTCGAGCCGACGCTGAAAGGTTCAATATAATTGGGCAGATTACAAGACGAATTGACCGTTCTGAAATTGCGTCTCCGGGCGGGTTCGCTCCAGATCCCACACGATCCACGCTGCAAGACGTCCACCACAACCTAGTGAACAAGAATAATAGAGACACCGATTCTTCGCATGCGACTGGCCTGCCAACCTGTTTCAGTCGTCAGAATCTATCCCGACAAAGAACTCTCGGCAACGAACAAGACAAGAGGAGACCAGCCGGTTCTCTTTATCACAACATTTCATTGAAGGAAACACCATCCACTTTAGGAAATGAGGATCAACAAGTGGTTATGGTAAGCAACGACTTGGTTGTTAGCACTGACAGTTTAAGCTCTACTTCGATTTGCAGGTTCCAATTAGAATTTGCAGCCCTATCTGTGCCACGCCTCTTGTGAGAATACGTAACAAGCGAGTCAAGGCTGCAGCAGTTGGTTGACGTTCGACATAGAATTTATGACTAAAGAAAGAAAAAAATAACGGAATATGGTCGCACGAGCCCCACGCTCCTCATCTACTCTACAGGATTGGGCCATGACACCCCCATGATTGGTACAAGCTACCAGGCCGCTGCTGGTGCTGAGTGTAGAAGAGCTCTTTGACGGATGCACCTAGTTCCCTCCTTTCCCCTCCGCTCTCTCTATTGGTTGCTATATTATACAAGTATAATCAATTAAGGGAATCTTTGCAAAAAGAAGCACGCAAGTGAGCCAGCCATCCATCGTAAGCCTGCAAATACATGACCAATAACCAATAATAGAATGGCTGGACGCCGTCGCAAGCTGGATTTAATTGTTTGGTTCTTCTATGAATGTGTCTTGGAGGAGGTAGTTTCGTGACCTGGCATGCCGAAGAGATTTCTCAGGGATCCATTGGAATTGGAGGTCTGATTTGACTTGATTTGATCTATGTCGACCGCTGCTCTAGGGCAGTGTCAAACGTAGCTATGCTCAGCCTAATCAGTTCTAGACCGAAGAAGAGGGGAATATTGTCTTTATGTTAACACATACTTGTGCTTTCTTTCCCCTAAACTTCTTCTCCTTCGACAACACCATCCATCATCATTAACAGTTCCGACTATCCGCACATGGTATCTCTGCCTATTATATACCCACTACCTCAAAATGGTCGACCGCGGGCCTTTGGTTGCTTTCCCTTGATGGAGGCGGGGTCCGCGGCTTGTCTAGCCTCTTGATTCTTCAGCGGCTTATGATGGAGGCTGCCGAAGACCATGTTGAGAGTTGGTTTGGGTGTGTCGCCAGCTCTGTAGACCAGAATAAAACATTGACTGCCAACTCGGATGACAGTCGCAATTGTTTGACAGTGTTGGCCCCGGACCAGGCGTGTGCCTTCGGCCATACCCGGCCTGCACAAAGCTGCTCGGTCTATGTACACGCTTCCTACATTCAGACTATCCCTGTAACCTGTAACTTGGATTATGTACCCACCTGTGAATTGACATGGAAGAAAGGTACGCTGATCAAGGGCAGGAACATCAGCTGCAATATTGTTTGGACTGTGCAAAGGAGGCGTGGGAATGACAACGACAGGAGGATGTTTTCGGATACTGTACCTCAACTGGATTGTTCAATGTTGCCAACCGTGATGCGGTACCGTAAGTGGTAACTGCCCGCGTAGTGAATCCTTTTGACCAACCTGTAGGGTGAACAGTGCAACATATGGATTGCGACGTTAGAATACGGTGAGAGATGGAGGAAAATAATACTTGGGAAGTAGAAGTAGGAGTGAGACAGTTCGGGATGGTCAAACGTCAGTTTGCGACTCTGACAGATGGTAGGTACCTAAATAGGATTGAGAGGTCAATGTACTTTAGGTGATGTATACTTGTGCGTTGCATCAAGAGGTATCTGTGGATAAAGGAAAGGAGGCATGTATGAAAGGAATCGCGATGTGGTTACGTCAACTGTGTACTGTCATGGTGGGTAGGTGTACATAGTATAGACACTCGTTGCTGAAGGAACCTTGCTGCATGAACCTTGCCGAAAGCATGCGGATCATCCCGGTGCCGGGTCCGGGGATTCGGGGAGACAAAACCAGGTACATGGCACGGGTAAGGCTGAAGGAACAGCGGTGAGCCTTGTTCGTTAGACGGGGGCGAGGAGCGCGGGGAGGAGACAAGTTGCAAGGGGGTCCATGATGTTCAATGATCGATTTCTAAAATGACAATGTATAAATGATGATGAGAAGTCATACGCAAATCGCGATTGACGCAAGGGACAGGCCACATGACAACCAAAAGCATGGGCACGATACATGTACGACCCTTCGCTGAAATATTCACATTTACAACACCCACCGGCGTTTGGCATGGCCTCCCATCGGTTATCCACCTTAAGCATCCAACGGCTTTTGCGCCCTCACCATGCGCCACCTAGCGTTAGAATGAATCTTGGCTTCCCTGAACTCTCGGCGAACAGTAGCGGCGTAGTTTGCGATTTCCTTCGAGGTCCACCCCAGGTAGTTGGTCATGAAATAGACAAGGAAGCCCTCAATGTCATGTGTCAGCGCCGCAGAGTGGTAGAGACCCAGCTGCTTCATCTTCGGGTCATCAGACCAGGGCGAGAGGGGAACCTAGATCTCGGGGTCAGTTTCAGCTCGTCCTAAGGGCTCATGAACAAGGGAAGTCTGACATAGTAATCCTCGGACGTAATGTTGGTGAACCCAGCGTTCTTCATTCCCTTTTCCATCGTGCCTGAAGAAGCCACGTTGAACTCGATCCCGGTCTTCCGCCCAACCTCTTTCCAAATTGGGCCCCACTGGGCCATAGCGGAATCATCATGCATCGTTCCATCAAAGCATGACCATTGAGCATCGGTATCAAGTTGTTCAATCCAAGCACCAGGCTTCGCACACCTATACGCCTTCTTATACAGGGCATCCCAATCCTTGATTATGCCGGTCATAAAGCGAAGATGAATGAAGTCGAAGTAATTCTCTTCATAGGTCCACTCCTTAGTTGCGTCATCGATTACGAAACGGGCGTTTGGAGGTACCCAGCTAGGTTGAATAGGGGAAATGTCGGTGCCAATTACATCGCAATTGGGATGATCGTCTGCAAAGTCACTGATATATGAAAATAAGATGTTAGCAGTCAAAGATCGACCCAGGTATCTGACAGGTCAGTCTTACATGGCCCAGAGTCCTGCATGTAGAGATGGTCAGTAAAGTGGAGTAAAGGGGAGAGATGGCGGTCCAGGTTGATCAGCTTACCAGTGCCGGTACCAATATCAATAACGTTCTTGATCTCCTTCTCATTGAGCGGGGACGTATACAGCTTTCCATCGAACAACATAACCATAGCCGCGTGGAAGATATCCAACATCTCATTTGCCTTGGCATCATTAGGGCCCCTGAGTGGTGCATATGAACCAGTAGTTAGTTCAGCTCCACAATATCAACCGGGACAGTACTCGTCTTGCTAATGTTTTCCAATTCAGACGTACCAATACTCCGTGTCAGTCACAGAATCGCTGTGGTAGGTCCGTCCCAGGACATTACGGTAGTGCAAGATGCTGGAAGAAATCGAGGCGGTCGAACTCTCGGCGTACTCACTTCCCAGGGTCGAGTCATTGTCCTCATCCAGCTCCTGTACGTGTACGAGACTTTTTATTAGCATCCGCCATTCTCAAAATGATAGATGGAAACGCTGTGACCATGGATGTCTCATTCGTTGACGATCAATCTAGCTTACTCGCTAAGAGAAGAGGAGAAGAGAGTCGTCGGACGAAGTGAGGGAAACCTGTTCTTATGTAGGGCAATGGGCATGCGTCCGTCAGACGCAAATACTGCCACTGCCTAATACGTAGGATCTGGGCAGGCGAGACCGCCAGGAGCTCCTGCAAGACAAACGCCTGGTAGAAACCGAAAAGAGGATGCATATGTAGACGAAACGAACCTGCTGGCCCCAATAGGCACCGGACAAAAGGCCAACAGGCTCCGAAGACTCATCGCCCACTGGAGACGTGGGAGCAGGCGTGGGCGACTTCGCGGGACCGGGTGTGGGCGACTTCTTTCCCGCTGGGGACGCGGGACCAGGTGTGGGCGACTTCTCCTTCCCCTTTGGCGACTTTGCCTCAGGTGCTGGTGACTGTGCCTTTTTGAAAGGGGAACTCATCGTCGCGGATGGATATTGAAAGGGTTGAAAGATTGGTCAGTGAACTGCAGAGGTTGGCTAAAGTCAATGCTTGTTTTTTTCGCATGCCAGCGGCCCAATATATAGGATTTCTCGTCACCTAGTTACCCCTCGTCGAAAAAGAGTCTTCCGAGGCTGCCATTGCATAGAGCGGTCAAGAGTAAAGGTAACCTCCTTCCTTTCGAACTGTGTGCTTCGGTCACCTCTTAGGTCACATTCGTGCTTGCTTGCTAGCGACCTTTCGGTACCTTTTGGACTAACAGCAAGCACGCAGCCATGCGGTTACAGCCATAATTCAGTGTTAGGTGTCAAGTAATTTCATGTACCATGATGGTGGGATTTTGCTGAATCAAGGATTCCATTGGCTGCAATCCATGCCAGCTACCGAGGTGGTGGAAAAACACAGTGAATGGGCGAGTTGGCAAACGTTGCAATACGCACCAGCTCCCACAGGAGGGTGGAGAGCAAGACGAGAAAATCAGGCGTGAACAAGAAAAGACGCTGCAAGAAGCACGGCCGCGATCACGTCTAGAATTCAAAAAAAAAAGCAAAACATTATCTTCTGTTACCTTACCAGTGATCATGGCACCAACCTTCACTCCTCCGCAGAAATTGTTACTATAGTATCAGCCACTCAGCAGTATTTGCAGCAGTGCAGATAAGCATACATCTCATTCAACAAATTCACCCCGATTTCGACCGGGCATTCCATCTTTTCTGACCCAACCAACTTCAGTGAGAGAGTCATCCCAACGAGCAATGAATGATAATAAACATGGTAGTGTGGGTCTGGTTGACGACGTGCTGGGTTTGTCACTAGGAGAAGCGTTAGTTCATTCGAAGGCCAACCGGATTGTGTAGATGGATTTGACATCTGAATGGGTAATGTATATGCCGTTATTCCTACGTAGCTTTGATGAAGTGCGCTTATATTAGTTTGATGGTGCATGGCTTGCAATCAGAGAGTATGTCCTTGAGCCGCTCGTATATTGCGCCCGTTCCCACTCGCGTATAGCCATCGTCAGGGTTCATTCCCTCTCTGAGAATAAGACCGAGTGAATGTCTATAACTTTCAATTAATAGAAAATAGAGTTTACACTGGCTAGAGGTAAGTAAGTAAAAAAATACCCGGTGCATCCAGGCTGACTATCCCGACTGAAACGCCATTCCTCATCAGGCTTCGATCATCTGTGAAGGCATGTGAGCTTGTAATCTGATCGCCAACATCAACGCCAACCACCAGAGCACCGCTAAGAACAAGGGCTCCATATTCAAGCGCACCATATGGCCGAGCTAGAAGAACGTTCAGTGCGACAAGTCAGCCTTTAGAGGTACCTGTACCTTATCTTTCCTGAGTATCGCCATAGTGCTCCGGAACTCGTGCTGAACTCAGATTCTAGCACCTGTTGAGTGCTCTCTGAATTTCCGTACATAGATCCCTTCTCTGCGTTAGGGTCACCGAGTGGAAGGTGGGCCTAGGTATTGTAGGCCGACGTTGACGTTCGAAAAAGAGAAAGAGGCATACCTGCCCCAAAAAGAAATGCAAAAAGGATCTCATGAGTGTTCAAGACGAAGATGAGTGTAGCTTTGCGGTCCATATACTTCCGTCCGCCGGTGCTCAGCTTCGTAGTCTTAGAGATCAAATAATTCCGCTATTCCCCGGAGAAGCCACTGAGCGCTCCATGTGAAATGTCTGCGGATGAAGTTACCAAGAAAGGTTGATGGGCTTGACGGCAGCATGCCGATACGGAAATCGATCGTGGTATTGAAGAGCACAGCAAAGCTGGACACCAAGTGCCTCAAAAAACAAACATTTGGGTATAATATTGTCGGGAAAGGAGGAGGAGGCGAGCGGCAGTGAGAGGAGGGAGCCTATGGATACATGCCTCAACTGGGTCATGGATAACCCGTGATGCGATGTCGTGAGTCGTAATTGTATGATGGCCTGTTGATCTTCACTGTCTTTTGTGATGAACCCACACAGAGGGCGAAAAATGTGTCGCATATGGCAACATTTGGAAAGGACGAGAGAAGAAAGGAAGGAAGGAAAGAGGTCACGTCAAAACCTGATACGGCTCACGGCAGGCATGGCTGCTGCTGGTTCGGCAACATGCGCGGCGGACAGGCCCAGCCCCCGCCGCTAATGTCGGTGCCAGCGAGCCAACTATTCAGGTGCCATTTTTCGAACCTTTGGAGTCGAGTTCCCATCCGCAACATCCCTTCCTGCAACAGCACAACTCATCACAATCGAACAAGCCGAATGGTCGACCAACCGTGCCTACGATTTTTCACTTCGCACGGTGACACCGACGACGAAATTGCACATGGTGCCTGAGTCACGCCGTCGAACGGCTATCAACGCCCGGTCTAAGCCCCGGCCAAGCTCCGTTAGTCTTGTCACCTTCCGGATCGGGCCGTACAACTTCATTGTTGGCCCGGATCTAATGACCGGACCCATTCCTCTGGTCCAGAGAAGCTCGTCTGGATCTACCAGCGACTCCATTAGCACCATCCATGTCGCCACCAGATCCGGACCCCCAGCCATCGCTCACTCTCACCCTTCCAAGTCCAAGTCCGACTCCCATACCACCTCTACTGAGCGCTTCTCCTTCGCCAAATGGGTAGGTAGGTAGACTCCATCATCGCCAACCCCGCTACCACCCCTCTCCCCCCAGGAGGGGAAATGCAAGCGTACATCGAGTCTAACAACAATACTGCCCCCGCGGCTGCTGCGAGCAGGAGTGGCCCACTCACGCAAAAGAGAGCTTGGGATGTCCAGGTTAGCTGTAATAAGGTTTATGGAAATAAGATTGTGCTCCGGCCACCGGCGCGGCCGGGCAAGTCCCGTGCCGCGGCTCACGCAGATGGAACGGTGACCCACGCTCATTCTGTCACCGTTCATTGCGTGTGGGGGAGCGCGGCGATTTATCCTCATGGGCCCGGGTGGGAGGATAATACGACTTGTGGGACTTGGTATGCTCTCCCCCAGAAACGAACGGTCTTTGCTAATGACGGGCGTGGACTTGATGATGAAAACAGCCAGAGCATTGCCCAGACTGCGGGCACTATCATGGATACCTGCACCAAGCCGGCCGGGACGATAGAGGGATATCGTCAGACAACTCTGAACGGGTTCAACAACGGTGTTTGGATCGGTAGCAACCAAAGCCTCAAATAAGCTCGGACATTTCCGGCCCAGAACTGACTCTGACTGACAGCTGAAAAGTTGAATGAGATGGGAGGCTACCTCTATCGTAATGGGTCGAAGCTCGCAGCGTTGCTGGCTCGCGGGCAAGAGAGACTGACGATGGATTGAGGTGGCATCACAGAGACTGTTAGCACATAGCCCCTATAAGCGGCCTGTACTGGAGAATAGCACTAACACCTACATACGATGCGGAATGTCACTCTGAAAGTGGGGCGAATCTTCGGTGTATGTGGGGCCAGAACAAGTTACAGCGGCTCTTCCACTGTAAGTTCCTGTACAAGCCGCTGAACCATCTCCGTCATCTTTGTCCCGGCTTCACGAGGAACGGATGTTCGCTATAACATTCTTGGACCGCCTTGGGACAAGAACAGAGGAAGAAGAGGAAAAAAAACATAGATTCGTGTGAATAGAGGGTCAAAAATATTCCCATTTAATTAAATAGCACAAATACATTCTGGAAGGTCGTCAAGCAATCGAGTGTCCAACCCGCTTCTCCCTTCACAGCTTCCCGAACGCCTTATCCGATATGGCAGTCAGAACCCTAACACTAGTTCCGGCTSAGCCGGAACTAGTGTTAGGGTTCCTCAATCGCAAAGAAGAAAAGGATGTTACCCTACAAAACAAGCATTCCGGGCTTGATAACTATACTCTATATCTCAAACATTGATAGGGCCTGCAAGCGAGAAAAGCTAGCAGCTAAAGAAGAGGATGGGGTTAGATTAGCTAGGTATTTGGTGTGTTTGGCCCCTATGGGCTGGCGTGTACCTTAGCCAAGTCCGCTAAACCTATAAAAGATAGGATGATGTTCGCTTGCCAACGAACATCGGAAGTGCACACTATATAGCCGTCACAAGGAGCTAACCCTGTGACACCACTTAGGCAGATTAGACTGCCGTTCGTCATAGTATCACTTCTAATTCTAGTTCTTTTTAAGAAGAGTGAAGGTTGCGAGCTACGAGATGATTCTTTCAATGTTAATATTATTGCGATAGGGTGTAATGACATGTATGATGTGACGTAACGAACGCCGAAAACCATTGTAGAAGAGAATATAAGTATTATGACAATTCTATCACTGGAACAAATCTCTACATCTTTTCTATAAAACTTCAAACAAACGAATTGCCTTGCCAAATCACCATGCCAATTCTTTCTCGTCCTTTGGTCCGCATACGACCTTCTATTTTCTATTGGTGCTCCCTGGAGCGCATTTTCAAATTCGGCCCTTCATGGCTCTCATACCACCAAGGAATTCAATATCTGTAATGGGCTGGCGCCCAGAGATATGGTGCCTGGGCTGCAGGTCCAGGCATGCTCTCTAGTTAGCCAGTGCCATTCAGGCCACTTGTTTATTCCAGTATTTAGCCGTGTCTCTGCAGACCTTCCTTCCTTTTCCTCTTTGTCAAAAATCTCAAGCTCTATTCCACCCCTACTGCTGTGAACACCCAGTAGGCCCTTGACAATATCTCAGACTTGGCTTTGAGGTTATTTGGAATGGAAACATCTAATAATACCAGGGACTGTGAAAAAGACAAGGAGCAGGATAAGGACGAGGCCGAGGAGGAGGATGAGGAGGAGGGGGATGAGGGACAGGATGAGGAGCAGGATGAGGAGCAGAGCGAAGAGCATAGCGTGAACCAGGACAAGGACAAGGACAGGAAAGTACATACAGGGCAAGACGACTACCAAAAGCGTGGTCATAACGACAACAGCGATGAGACGAGCGACAACTACGCTACCAATACTGATCCCAACGCCGATGCTAGTCTCGACGCCGATGCCGCTACTAGTTACGATTGATGCCGTGAACTTAAGATTTATATCAATTGTATATGGATGGAAGACGGCGGACAGTTGTTACGATCCAATAAAGGATCACTTATGTAAGCAGACTAGATAGCCAATCCGATCAGGGCCGCAATGCCGGCGCCGCGGTGGCGGGCTTACAACTGCGGCTCCGAAAGCCGCAGGCCCGCAGCCGTGACGGCGGCTCGGCGGCCATGGTTCTGAAGGCCAGTATATAAGACGGCCTTCCCAGGCGTCGTAGATACTGGATCTTCAGCAAGCAATAGCTTCCACAATCAATCAGTACCTTTCGGCTACTACTACCGTTGTTCTTATTCCCAGCGATATACTCCTGTGCTTGTAACGGTTCGTCACATGTGGACTGTTCCTGTGGTTTTACGCACGGATTTTGGAATCAAACTACCCCCTTTATCAGCACCCTGCCAGGCCCGCCAGCCGACTCTGCGGGCCACCCTGCCTAGCCTTGTGCCCCGTGCCGGCAATCTCTGAAAATCTCTGAGAATCTTTGGCCAAGACCCGCCTTCTTCCATCTTTCCCTAAACACCAACCTTTCACGATTCAAACTTATGCCCTCGAACCGCTCGCATCACCAGGTCAACTGGATCAATCACACCAGTCAAACGACATCAAGACCACCATTACTGATGGCAATGGGTTCTTTTACCAAAGAAATAATTGTCGAGTCCAGTGGCGTTCTCTTCACCGCCATCGAGATTCCCATCGCGGGGTTCATATGACCGACCGACCTCAAAGTGAGTCTCAGTTCAGATCTCAACTCACCACCCATCTCACCACCCCACCAAACTAACCACGGAATCTTATCATACAGCTTCACTCCCAACTCTTTCAAATACCCGAATCTCTCATTCGTCGGCGATCCCGTAGCCGGGCAGATACCCCGACGGTCGATACCAACTGGTATGACAGTCAAAAGCTTCCACAGCCGCCCGCGGGGTTGATCCGTCCCGCCCAGCCCCCCGCAAAGTAAGTGCTTCAAATATTTTTCACTTATCAGCTCACCCCTCCACCTAACTATCAACTAACTTCCCCTCCTTCGCCCAGGTGGTCAAGAATTTCATCATCAACTTCGACAAGACCTCCATCCCCTTCGAGCTTATGGACGGCACCACGTATGATATCAGAGGCAACGACACGATTAACGGCAAGACCGACCGAAGTGGATGGAGTAAGCGGCAGGCTACCCTGATCCTGTATATCTTGCAGATGGGATGTGGCGGTTGAAACCCAAGCTCATTTCAAGGCCACCTCTTGAAGTCAGTAAACAACGGATTCCCCCACGCCAGAAGTAAGACAGATTCTTTTTTTTTTTTTTTTCACATGTTTCTGATTCTTTCCTCTTACATCAACCTTTTCACATCCACGGGAAAATACGGAAAGGAGGATAGAAACCCCATTTTTGTCTTGTCGGTCTCCCTTTCACTCCCTTTGGTTTTTTCCACTTCTCTCATACTGATCCTTGGCATATTTTCACTGTAGATGAAACTTCAGTCGCAAGGGAAAGCTCTTCCTCTAGCCCAGCCCAACGCTTCATGCTCGTCGTTGATTTGAGTTCAATACGAAAAAGGATTAGTCTTTCTCGCTCCGATCGGTAGAACAACTTGATGTTCAAATGGCATCGAGGCCCGCCATTCAATCAACATGACTCGTCACATTTTCATGTGCCCAAATGTCTCCGAATCAACTTGCCGGGCGGGGTGAACCCCATCAGCTCCATCGAATCCCAACTTTTCTTCAACATGCTGTTCACTGCCAGTCCAACGAACAACGATGGAGACGACATGTACCTTTTCGAGACCTGTCACTACGCGGCACGACCGGATTGAGACGCGACTGCACCCTCCACTGCTGCAGGCTGCTGCAAGGGAAAAAGAACCCCACAAGTTGATGCTGAGCCCGTTGGCGTCAAAGACCGTGGATTCAATTCGACAGACGGGGTGTCAACTGTTCATCCACGCCTTGGCGGTTACTGTGCCCGTCCTGGCTTGCACAGTTGAATGGGGCGAACGTCCTGGCGGCCATTGAACAATGTAACGCTCTTTGGTGGACTGAACTCGTCGGCCCGGCGACCGACCGACGTTGCAACGTTCGGTGGCAGGAGCTATTTGGATCCCGCAGCTTGCAGAAGCGATGTTTGGCATCTGTCAATTGGTCGGACAGACATACCCCTGGAAATCCAGAACCCAGTCTTCCACGGTACGGTCACGGTCTCACCAATTGCATGGCCCTAGGACCGCATCAGGAAGGAACTCCAGCAATTTGTGGTGTCTCGTGCGCGCTTCACAGTAGCGCGACCGTGAAAGAGACTATACTCTTGCCGTTAGCCGTACGATACTCCTCGACCAAATTGGTTTAAAGTCCTGCCCATGGAACGACTCTCTCCCAAGTCCCAAGTCCTCAACTCACGACGCCACACAATTTCCCCCAGCGCTTCTGGCTTCTTCACTCTCGCTCCCCCGACACCAAACCGACTCGGCTGTCCTTCCCGCAGTCACAACCATGAGTTCCAGCACGCAAAGCCCTCAAAGCCCCAAGAGCCCAAAAAGCCCCCAGAGCCCTAAGGGCAAAGCGACCTCGCCGGCACCCGCAGTTGCCCCGACTCCGCTCAGCGCTGAGGCGCAAGACGCAGCTGGCATTCTTCCTGCAACCTATTGGACGGAGCAACCGGTGGCAAAGCGACCTCGCCGGCACCCGCAGTTGCCCCGACTCCGCTCAGCGCTGAGGCGCAAGACGCAGCTGGCATTCTTCCTGCAACCTATTGGACGGAGCAACCGGTAACTACCTCAAGCGCATTCCTATTCACAAAGTTGGCTTGCACTTGCTGATACGTCCACCCATGTTTGCAGCTTCCCGAAGAGGATGTCGACGATGGGACGTCTAGCCTTGGCTCATTCACCTCCACCACCGCTTCTCTAAGCTCAACCATTTATCAGTACCGCGAAGTCCAGGGGAGAACGTACCACGCCGAAATTGGTAGCGCCGAAGCATGGCAGCCCAATGATCAACGCCACGTTGATGCGATGGAGATTTTGTAAGCATCTGCACAATCCTCTGACAACACAGCCCTGCCTTCACAGACAAAACAGCTGACAACCGGAGAAGGCATCATTGTATACTGGTACATATGGGAGGGAAGCTATATTTCTCCCCTCTCGAACAAAAGAAGGTTCAAAAGGTACTCGATATTGCGACGGGTAATGGCATGTGGGCAATGTAAGCCTTTTCCTCTACGTTGTCTTCTATCAGGATGATTTACCTGACTGTATACTCAGTGACTTTGCCGACGAATTCCCCAATGCCGAAGTCATAGGCACGGATGTGTCCCCTATCCAGCCTTCCTGGGTCCCCCCCAACGTCAAGTTTGAGTTAGACGATTGCAACACAGATTGGACCTGGCCTAACAATACGTTCGATTTTATTAATTTACGTTTCTTAGGAGGAATTGTCGAAGACTGGTATAGCCTTTTTCGTAATGCCTATCGAGTCGCTAAACCCGGAGGCTATGTAGAGAGTTATGGTACGGGATGTCGATTCTTGTGTGACGACGGGACATTGAAGGAAGGTTCTGCTCTGGAACAATGGGCTAAGGTTTTCCAAGAGGGTGGTAGAAAGCTTGGAAGAACATTTGCGATATACGAAGAGGATCTCCAGCGGAAAGGAATGGAGGCAGCTGGGTTTATTGATATCGAATTCAAAGATATTCAAGTCCCGGTAGGTGTCTGGCACCCCGAGAAGGAAGCATCGGAAAGGGGTCTTTGGTGGAAGTTAGCCGTTGAAGAGGATATGGAAGGTAAGCTGGGTCGTCATTAACCCCCCCCTCCGCACCCGCCTCGCCTCTTCCTTCATGAGCATTGATCCAGCCAATCCTGACATACGCTCTAGGATACATCAACTACATCTGGAATTCAATCCTTGGCTGGACTCCGGATGAAGCGAAAGTCTTTGCCCGTCACATGAGAAGGGATTTGAATGATCCTAACATACACTCATACTTCATCGCGCGTGTTGCATGGGGTCGGAAGCCGGAATAAGCATCGCTACAGTGGGAGCAACTGGTTGGGAGCCACATTGACCGGGAGGATAGATATGTTTTGAAATTTTTGCGATAGGATCGGCAAGATGCGTTGCGGTTTTGAGTACACAGAACCCCCCCCCCCCCCCCCCTCTTCTATTTGGGCAACGACAAGATTTAGGTGCATGTTCTATTATTGTATCAGGTTTCCTTGATGCGTCGCCATCCTCCACCGGTCGCTACTTCCCGGTGTTTCTGTCCGCGAATTGTCCTGACAGTCACGCCCACAGCAACGAAAGCTAACAAGTACCAGACCTTTTCCTTAGCAACCTTCTCGAACACAGGGTAGGTTTTCTATCCGAAGTCAAATAACCGGCATCCCAATATTACCGGACCATACTAACACTCAACTCACAACGTCGATTACTGAAATGGAGCATAACAACACTCAAAACCAGAATAGGGCAGCCCATCACCAAACAACTTATGGTGAGGAGCAGATCTGTGGGTCAAGACAGTTTTGTCAAGACTCCAATGAAGGAACGAAGATGATGTTTACTAGACAACAGCCATTCAACCACCAGGGAAAGGGGAAGCGAAGCTTCGCCCTCTAAGTTAGTTTTCCTCCCAGCGAGGAGCGGATCTGCTGGTCAGTTCACAGGACAAAGGTATTCACAAGAAGAAGTTAACGATTTCTTTCTGGGGCGAAGCTCAAGTGTATTCCAGTTAAAAGAGAATGACTGGTCTAAGTTGCCTCTCTTTCTTCCTCTCTCACCAGGAAGTGCCTTCCTCTTATCCTCTGAATGTCCTTGTCCTGGCCATCTTCATTGGAACCCCGAGAGAAGTCCGGCCGATCTGCTCCTGTCTAATTGGACCACCCTGCTTCTAATAACCCCTTTTTCACACCAAAAACCTAAAAAAATGCCCTAAATTATTACGGCTGCCAATTTCAATAAATGCTTTATGACCGGTCAATTCCGGCCAATAAGCAATTATGAAGGAATAGGAAGGAACGAGGAGGAGCTGATTGGTATAAATACTACCGGGATCAGAAAGGTTAGTAAAAGGGATAGGGAAGTGTTTGTTTGGAGATGGTTGCTTTGGATGGAAGGTGTCACGGACCGGCATTAGACCATTTTACCAATGTTCCCGTGTAAAAGGGTATAAGTAGCTGGAGCTAGCAATTCACAGCGGGTCCGGGGCAAACGAACCACAAAACCGATCGATGTACCTCTGTCAGCGAGTCCAATGAACCATCCTACATGGGAACGATCCCAACCTACTTAGAAGCACCCTCAGCAAGAACCATCCTGCATAGGAACGATCCCAAACCGTAACAATCCTTGATCTTAACCTGTAACGATAGTATATGGAAACGATCCCAAATTGTTAAGAAGCATCCTTGTGACGAACTTAAGCGAGTACACTGGTCGACCAAGCCATCGGGACATAACAGCCATGCAAAGACCGGACAGTGTAACCCCAAACGGGGATTGGACCGGAAGGTGCACAGAGGTGCTCACTGGCAACAGGCGCTCACGATGAGCAGGAACTCAGGATGAGCAGGCAAAATGAAGACAGGCACTCAAGGTATAAATGGACGACTGGAGAACTTAGATTGTCAGATAGTTCGACAGTAGTCAACAGATCATTATCATTGAGACTAGTATAACGCTACCATACTTGTTGTGAACCTTTTGGCTTCACCGAACGTCTTCTGATAGTATCAGCTTTCAGCTTTCCCACTTAGGCAGATCAGACTGCCGTCCGTCACACATCTTCACCTCTCTTATAAACTCTTTTCAATCTCCCTTTACCTCTCTACTATTTACTCTATATATTTCAGCAAAGACCAGCATCGTCATATATAAGGAACAAGCGTGACATCAACTGTCACAAGGTAGCTGTGACATGTTCCTATATCGTCTGCACATTCGAGTTCGGCTTAGCGAACAAAACCGACTACGATCTATCTTTTGCATTGGTGTTACCGTGGTGGCCCTTGTGCACGCCCTACTCCATAACCCCGAGTCAAGTTCCATACGTAATGATCAACTAGGTTCTTCTAGATCTAAAACTTTACAACTCTCCCCCGAAAAAATATTTCTTGGCATCCACTGTTAGTAGGTTGTTAGTGGCCCAGCCGAAAACTACCCTTTTTCGGCAGCAATAGGTATCAATGGCCTAACCAACCGTTTCGCAACACCGACGGAGGGATTTTGGAGAATTGACCTCCGTCTTCAACAACGCCGGCAGCTTTCGAAGCCGAGCTCTTCAAAGCATCATTCTCGAGGAGG
>RAON01000223.1:0-43139 GCA_009805295.1 Neurospora sp. FGSC 6877
AATTAGAGCACTATGTTTTCTCAAGGCTATGAATTAGAGCACTATGTTTTCTCAAGGCTATGGTGGAGCATGAGGCGTCTTGTTGAGCCTGTTTCTGTTTCACCATGTCAGGCGTAAGATGGCTGGCAGCTCCCTCCCAACTACACGCCAATGGCCCAAAGGACATTTCTTTTCTAGAGGCTAGGCATTCTGGACCTAGAGACTTCAAGGCGCCAATCAATAACTCGACTTGGGCGAGGGTCATAGCTTTCTGTTACGGGGTCTACAAGGTTGGCAATAGTGTACCAGCAGCGGCCTGGTAGCTTGTACCACTTATGGGGGTGTGGCGCGGGTAGGGCTGTAAATCCGAGTGGAACCAGCAAATTGAAGTAGAGCCTAGGCTGCTAGTGCTGTCAACAACTAAGCCGTTGCGATAACCAGTATCCTTAAGCGGACAATGCATTGATGCCTTACTTTTCATTTCTTTTGGGACCTATGGGCGCATAGAACCGACGCCAAGCGGCGATCGCACCAACAGTAAGACATAAAGCAGCTGTCCATACTGCCAAAGAAATGCTTTCATTAAAGTCCAAGGTTTGGCTACTGGAAGAGGAGCTTGTACGGCCGCGACTTAGGATGGTGCCAGTATACCCGTACCGCGGGTATTGCGCTCTGATAACAGGGCTACTCCCAAGTGGATGTTACTTCGGCCTTTGCGTTTGATGGCGTAAATGAAGCGTTTGATACCGATCACTTCTCGTAGGCAAAGGCTGGAATGCTTAGTGTGGAAAAACCGAACTTGTCTGGCCTTTTTCGCTCAGCCGCACGAAGCAGCAACGCAGAAACAATATAGAGCGTCTATGCCCAATGATAATCTGCGGGGTCTGTCACAGGGTTAGACCTCGGTTGCCATGGCTTACCACTATGTGCCATTCATATGGTTGTGCAGGCTGCAGCCGCTTCTGAGACTGCTGCAGCCTGATTGGCCAAGTCCTCCCAGTCCCACGCGGCTGGGACCCTACTTAAGGACAGTCCTCTGCGCACAGCTTGCGACTGTTCCCTTTCTCCTTCATGCAATTACGCATATCTACATCTACACTCCACCCTTGCCCATGTGATATGGACTGCTTTCACCTCAAAGAACAACCCTGCAATTGATGTAAAAGCAATGATATTATTCCTGTGTAAAGCGTGATGATGAAGGAAGGATCAAGAGTGGGAGCCGCGTGCAGATGGATTGAGGTAATCCGTCTGGGCGGACCCACTTCATTATCTTATCCTTATCTTATCGACTCGCCTCTCCCATCTAGCCTTCCCTTTTGGGATTTTCTTCCAACTTCTTGTCCTTAGTCCAAGTTAGCTAAATGGTACAATCATCACACCGTCTAGCTACGCCGTGACATTACAAACAGTTCCCTCATAGACTAGTCTTTTTCGACAGAGATTAGCTGGGTCGTAAAACACCACTCTTCAAATCGAGCCCTCGACGGCGACGAAGCCAGAGTCTTGCGATGCGACCCAAAACCAACTAGCTGGAATACGGCACTGGATTGCGGCTCTGTCCCAATACCATGCCACTGGGCGTATCCCAACGGCGTCATTCCGACCCCGTATACCTGGATCCAAGGATCGTTCAGCCGCAGCCTCGTCCACTAGTTACTTCATCCATTCTCCAACGACCTCTACCTGCAGTTAGATCCAATTGTCCGGACATTCGCGTGGCGGTAGCAGAGCCTCAGAAGCACACGTGAATGGGCCGTCCCTTTTGCGCTTTGCAGCCGGATTGGAACTGGTGCACCGCGATAGAGACCACCTTTGGCGGGCGCCCATTGAGGGCAAATCCACGACTTTTGTTTATTGTCAACATTACCATTCACTCGGGGAAGCGGGGTTGTAGAGCCGCATATCCAAGAACCCTTCACTCGGTTCATTCTCTCACTTATATGCAGGTTTGCAGAGCCGCATTCCCTACCCTATTCCCTTCTTTGCCATTCGTTTGCTTTGATTGGAGCGCAAACAACAACAACAACATCAGACCGCGGCTCTGGTCAATACATCCGGTCTTTGCTGTCCCTAACAACTAGATTCTGTCATTTCCAGCAACCACAACAATGGCACCTCTCTTTACCGACAATCCGGTACGCCTGTCATTTAACATTGACATCAGAATATAAGACGGACTTCAACGCCTTCTTGTCTCTTCTCTTTTTCGATATCGCCTATCTTCAGCATTAGCTTCCGCCTCCTACAGAGCCTCAATACTGACAACTCGGTACTCCCGCTAAGCCGCAACTATGTCTCAACCACAACCGCAGTCTGCGGAAGACATTCTCAACGCCCAAGACAATGCCATCGTAGAACTCCAGAAGACTACCGCTGAGCTAATTAAGCGAGTTAAAACCCTCACCAGCTTAGAGGACCTTGTTACCTCCCTTACCTCTCAGAAGTCTGCCGATAAACCAAGACCAAAGGCATCGCTCCCAGAAATCGACAAGTTCAATGGAACCTCTTCCCACTGGGAGACCTGATTCCCCATGATTACGGCTAAGCTCGAGCTCGACGAAGCATTCATGGGCTCGGAAAAAGCACAGTTTTTCTACGTATACTCCAGACTTGAAGATAAAGTACAGCAACTGGTCCAGCCTCAACTCAGTCAAGGACAGTACCAGCCTTCAGCCATCTTGGATCAGCTCGCCCGCCACTTTGACAATCCGCACAAAGTCCAAGATGCCGAGAAGATCCAGTCTATCCAACAGTATAAGGGTGAGCACTTGTTACGAACTTTAAGCGAAGGACGCGGGCCAACCAAGCCACCGGCACACAACAGCCACGTGAAGGCTGGGCAGTGTAAAGGAAGGAGGGCTCACAGATAGATGCAGGCTCATGAAGGTGAGCCAGTTCGCGGTCAATGAGCCAGACGCATGTAACTAGAAACACCAGAGTATAAAGGGACGACTGGAGAACTCAGATTGTCAGATAGTTGGACAGTAGTCAATAGATTACCATCACTGAGACTAGTATAACGCTACCATACTTTTTGTGAACCTTTTGGCTTCACCGAACGTCTTCTGATAGCATCAACCTTCAGCTATCCCACTTAGGCAGATCAGACTGCCGGTCGTCACACTTTCAAAGCCGCTCTTGGCCACAAGAAGGCATATATACACCATTGACACAACGTTACAGCAACTCGCTGCGGGTCATTTGGATGGGACATAGAAAGGAGATGTCAAATTTAACACGAGTGTAAGGCTTGGTGTCACTCCAGTCGTGGAATGGGCGTCTGGACAGCCATATGGACGTTTGACCGTCGAAAGGAAAGTCGAGACGGGGACATATGACAACATCAATCGAATGAAAGGATGAGATTTCGGCAAGTTGGTTCTCAAAAAAATCTCAATATCGTGCTTCCGAATGATGGCCATCATGTCATTCCGTCTTTGTTGAGGTGAAGTTGGCTCGCGCGGTTGCCTGGGGGCCGCGCACTGTAAATAAGTGGGTCCAACGGTCTGATGGTGGGGAAAATTGCAGGGCAACTGTGAGTGAACAACCAACATCCACCCTCTTTCCAATTTCGTCAACCTCGTCGCAGGGGACCAGATATCTCAAAAGCCATAATCCGAATGTTCAGAAACTCACGCCGACTTTTGCCTAGTTTTCTCACCCCACGAAAAATAATCACAAGGTTTTTTCACCGGCCACCTTCGAGTCGCATCGCCATGAGCATCGACATCCAAACCACCACCCAACAGGGCGTGCGCATTGCAGTAGAGGGTTGTGTGAGTTTTCAGTCTTCCCTACACTCACCAATTGATCCCCATCCTAACACCAAATCCAGGGTCATGGCACACTCAACGCCATTTACGCCGCCACAGAAAAATCGGCCAAGGAACGCGGATGGGATGGCGTCGACCTCCTCATCATCGGAGGCGATTTCCAAGCCGTCCGCAATGCCGCTGATCTGAACGCCATGTCCGTACCCAAGAAGTATCGCGAACTCGGGGATTTCCACGAGTATTACAGCGGCGTGCGCAAGGCGCCATACCTCACCATCTTCGTTGCCGGCAATCATGAAGCCGCGTCTCACCTGTGGGAGCTCTATTACGGCGGCTGGGTGTGTTCTAACATTTACTACATGGGCGCCGCCAACGTTCTTCGGTTGGGCCCCCTGCGTATTGCCGGAATGAGCGGTATCTGGAAGGGGTACAACTACCGAAAGGCGCATCACGAACGCCTGCCCTTCAACGACGATGATGTCAAGAGTTTCTATCACGTTCGCGAAATCGACGTGAGGAAGTTGCTGCAATTGCAGACTCAGGTAGACATTGGAATTAGCCATGACTGGCCAAGGGCCATCGAGAAGCATGGAAACACAAAGCATCTCTGGAATATGAAGCCGGATTTTGAGAGGGAGTCGGCTGATGGATCGTTGGGGAATCAGGCGGCTGAGTATGTGATGGATAGGCTAAGGCCACCTTACTGGTTCTCGGCGCATCTGCATTGCAAGTACTCGGCTATCAAGACGTATGATCCGCCGAAGGAGACAACTAGCGAGGGAGGAGAGACAACGGAAAAGGCTGCGGCAAAGCAAACAGCCGTTCCTCAGCCCCAAGAGCAGCAACCTGCTCCGGTGGCGGAGAACCCCGACGAAATTGATCTTGACGTGGACGACGAACCTGCGCCAGCACCCCAGCAAGCGGCACCACCCGCAGCGACGTCAAACCCCGACGAGATTGATCTCAATCTGGACGACGAAGAGAAGCCAGTAGCAGCGCCCCCTCAACCCGCTGCTTCGTCAAACCCCGGGGCAGAGCCCACCCAAGAAGACCCAACCGAAGCCCTCCGCTCCCTCCTCCCGGCGTCCTTTTCGAATCCTAACCCACAGTCTTCTTACAACTTCCAACCTAACGGCGGCAACAGCAACAAGCCTAAACCCGGCCAACCAGTTCCTCCAACAATAACCAACACAACCGTCCGCTTCCTCTCCCTCGACAAATGTCTTCCCGGCCGCAAATTCCTCCAACTGGCCGAGATCGAACCCATCAACCCTTCAACCGAAGAATTGCAACGTCCCCTCCGTCTCTCCTACGACCCAGAATGGCTCTCCATAACCCTAGCCTTTCATCCGCTCCTCCGCTCTGCCGTCGGCAAACACTGCCCCTCGGACCCCAACACCCCCATCCCCGTCGACCTCGGCGAAGCTGGCTACAAGCCCTTAATCGAGGAAGCGAGAAAGTGGGTAGACGAGAACATCACTGGCGAGAAGTTGCTAGTGCCGGAGAATTTCGTGCAGACTGCGCCGCCGGTTGATTTGGTCAACAGGCCGGAAACGGGAAATATGACGGATGAGATGCCGGTGGAGTATACGAATCGGCATACGGCCGAGTTTTGTCGGTTGTTGGGGGTGGAGAATTATTGGGATGCTAGTGAGGAGGAGAGGGAAGGGAGGAGGGTGCAGGGGCCGAGGCCGATGGCGGTGAGGTTTGGTGGACGTGGTGGTGGGCATAGAGGTGGTGGGCGCGGCGGTGGTGGAGGAGGATGGAGAGGCGGACGTGGAGGTCGAGTAGGTGGAGGAAGGGGAGGCGGTGGTAGGGGAAGGGGTAGGGGACGTGGTGGGTGATAATGTTGCGTGCGTGTTTGTGATTCTAAGGTGCACGACTGTTAAGAATTCAGAGGCATGGCTTCATTTGTCTCTTATGGGTTTGCCGTCGTCTTGTATCGGTATGCGAAAATTAGTGTCTGGTCATGAGATGCTATTGGTAGTAGTCGAGAGATCATGTTCGTGTATCTTCGTCAGGTTCCCCAGAGCCAGTCTCAAACTGCATATCCAGGCCCTTTCATAACGACGCTGCTCACCATTAGACCCCCTGACCCCGTGTTTGACATTCTCGGGACCGACGGGAGCCCCGCGGTATCAGATGCCTTGTTTAAGCAGGCAGGAAACCACGGCCTGGGAGAAAGACTGACAGCCATCGCCTGTAATCATAGGGAAGGCGCCATGGCCCAGAAGGAAGACATCGATAGCTCGAGGAAGGTACGGCACGCAGGACTGGAAGGAAGGTGGGCTTGGACCCAGCCAGGAAGTTGCAAGCCTGGATGCTGCGCTGCTCAGGGAGGTTTTCGATGCCGGGAGGTTGGGAGGTGGCGGCACTTTCCCAAAGTTAGACAGGAAGGCAGGAGGGTGACGACTGGGCATGTAGGTATTCTGAGCTCTCCCAGTCTCTTGCCTGGGCTCTTTTCTCCCTAAAATTAAGCACTCGCTTCCACCCATCTTCGACTTGCTCCGCACGCTTCGTCTGACAGACATCATAGCAACAGTAGAGGTATGTGGCAAATTTTCCCTCCGTCCTTTGTGTGTGTGCGATCCTTTTCTAAGTCTCACTGAATACCTCCGCAGTGAGTAGTCACCCGACCACTATTCAATGCTTCTTCCCTTCCAACTCCTCCATCTTATCATCATACCTCCTAAACGCCATGTATCCCTCAAAGAATACGCTAACCATCCACTTCAACCACGTCAGCCCGCCCATTGGAATCCTATCATTCTTCGCCAGCCTCGACCGATCGAACATAATCATCTCCGTGATATGGATCGCCAACACAGGCAAAAACAGGGCCTTCACCAACCACTTGAATCCGCCCGCGCCTCCCAAAGGCCACCACTTCTGCGTGAACTGCCACGCCGACAGGCCTTGCTCCACGTACCCTCCCCTAACCGCCGCGTAACACCCGAAAAAAAAGGCAACGCTGATGGCCACGGCGCCGTCCCAGAAAAGCCTGGGCGCCAGATACGTATCGATCAGCGCAGCGGCGCCCTCCTCCCTTTTCCCACCCTTCTGCTCCTTCTTTCCCTTCCCCTCCTCGGGCAATCCCTCAGCCGGAAGACCCAACCCCTCCCTGGCCTCCTTCGTCATCGCCACCAACCTCTCCCTCCTCTCTCCCCAGCTCTTCATCGGCGGGTAGATGGGGATCGCATGCGCAATCGTCAGAGACTCCCCATTTGCATCTTTTACCGCCCCCTTGGCACGGGTCTGCACTTTCATTTCCGACAACGACATGTCGACGAGGCGAATATCGACGTCCTCGCCTCGGAGATCGCGGACCAGTTGGCGGATGGGTTTTTCAAGATCCAGGGGAAGCTGTAGGAGGGCTAAGGGACAGAAATGTATCAGGATGTGCAGGAGGTCGGTGGCATGGTCCTTGTTCATGTGGGAAAGGGTGCGGGCAAGGGAGGTGGGGTCGATGCCGTCTTTGTTGTTGGTGGTGGCCATTGTTGCGGTGGTGATTGCTTGGTTTGTGTTTGGCCTGGTGGGCAGGTTGTCCTTCGGTGGGAGACTTAGTTTGTTCTTGACTGGTGGGAATAGAGGTTTGATGGTGCTCTTGTTCTTGACGGTCTGGAATGGAAGAAGGGAAAGGAGAGGTGAGGTTGAGATTAAGTTAGAGCTTGGGGCGCGCTTCGCTGGCACGCTGCCAGGTAGTCCGATTGGGCACATTAAGGGGAACCACAACTGTGGATCGATGAGATCAAGCTGGCAGGTTGACCCATGTGCGGGGCTTGCAGGCTGCTGCAGCTGCAACCGAGCCGCTGACGGGGACGCCTGATTTAATTGTTAGTGCATCCCGCTGAACTGAACTGCAACCCAACGTCAAGTTTTCTTCATCCAACAACACGATTCACTTCACCACTATCGTCGCCATGAGCAAAAGCAGCAACATCCGATTGATTACAGCCTCCATCTCATCTGATCCAGCTCCCCCCCAGAATCAGAGTGAACAGATTGCATTCCCCCTTCTCTCCCCCACCTCTCGCCTGTCTCTCGCCCCTTCATCGCCATGGACACCTCTCCCTCGCTCTTATTACCACTTTTTTGAGTCCCAAGCTATCATGCACAGATCCAGAAAACTACCGAAGCACTGTTGAATTCCCTACTTTGCTTCCCATTCCTTCGGCCACTCCCTTTGCCTTTTTTTTTACTACCCCGATTTCGGTTATTCTTTCATCGTTAGACAACAACATCATCACCCTCATCTTCCGTCTTCACCTTTCCATCTCCCTCAAAAACCGACTCCACCATCAGCACTGTCGCTACATAGTTCCTCGCAAACACAGCTACAGGCTTAGCCGCATGTCTCGTCAGTTTCTCTTGCAACCGAAGAACTTCCGCCGCCCCCAAGAACAACATGAGACTGGTTACCAACCAGGCCTCAATCGATTCGCACTCTTCTATATCATTCGCCAAATCTTTCATCAGAACCTTCAGTCCTTTGCGTTGCTTCTCATCCCCCTCCTTGCATTTCCGCACATATTTTGCGAATCCTTTCGCCATAGTAGCGATATCACAAGGCTCTTGGAAATCAGAGCCTGTGAAGATCCGGTCATGCATGCCGAGAGCCAGATATTTGACTCAGGAACGGGAGCGTTTGGGTTCTTTCATCAGGCGCTCGCTAAGTTCTTGCGCATCTAGCCCCTTGATTTCCCAGTGCTCTGCCTCGTCCTCGGAATCTGTACCTGCGCTGTTGCCACTGGAGTGGGGGACTTGTATGGAGTTCCAGTGAGATATCATCACTACGGTGAGCGCATTGGCGAGTCTTCCAAGCCATTGTTTATGACGGTATTTCCATTCATCCTCTTCTTCCGAGTCGAAATCTTGGAAATCCCAATCGCGTCTGACAATGCCCAGGAGACGAACGGTGTGAGAAATCTCGAGTGATGAGGGAATCGCTGCCTCAGGGTCGATTTTGTCGTCGCCTTCCTTTTTCTCGAAGAGTTTGCGGAACAACGGACGGAGCGGTTCTGCGCCCTCGGTAAGGAGGCGGTTGCGGTCTTCCTCGCTGATTTTCAGACGGCGAAATAGACACAGACTTTTTGGGTTGACTGGAGATTGCGGAAGTAGACATATTGAGAGTGTTACGCTCGATACTCGATGCTCGGAAACTAATCTCCATTTGGAAAGGGCGAGCCTGCTTCTTATGTGAAGTTGCTGCTTTCGAGTCATCGGCGGCGCCGTGGCTCATGTTGTGGGAGCCGGGTGTCCATTGATCAGATCATCTAGTCACAAACCATCAAATTCACCAACACCCTCTCGGATGGCAGTCATGCAGAGAACAAGGTATTAGGTTACCGACTGCAAACGGTTGTGCTATTGCATTCTGCGAGATACCCCAGCTGATCAGCTCAACGAAGTGACTCGAGCAAACAAGCCGACAGCGCACTCGAATCACCCTCTTTCATAATACTATCTTGAACAGAACTTCCAGGCAACTGAACTCGACGGCAAAGACATAATAATACTGGCTCTAAACTGCATGGTAAGCACCCAAAAAGAAGTCGAAGTGCTGCTTGGTGCACAACGGATCCGGCAACGTAGAAAGAGTGCGATGAAGCAACTTCACTCCATCACCGAAGCCACTCGTTTTACATATTAGGACGTGCTGGTTTCTCAGATGAAGAACTGGCCCAATGGGCTTGTGGTCAACCCGCTATGTTCACCTGATGTAGCTCATTCCTCAAGAAACTCAAAGGGTCGCTGGCCCAACGAGCCGACAACCACCTGTTATGGGCGAGATATCACTAACCGCCCGTGTTGATACGGAGTTCAATTCCCGTGCCGTGCCAACACCCACATAACCCCATGGCCCCGCTCAAGTCTTTGAGCTCCGTCTCTACGTTGACATCAGCGATTGCTTCAACTAAGACTAGGAGAAGGCAGTTATGCAGCCTATACCTCGAGATGGCAAGTGGTCAAAGACTTTCACGGACATCCATACCAACACCATATCAACCTATAGTACCCCAATCTATACCAGGTATCCCAACGTTGGTAATGGCCTCCACAACCCGTGCTGGCGACAAAGACTCTAAGGAAGGAGATTTTGTTTGTCAATTTTATACGCCATGGGTTTCGACAACACCGCCAACTTCTGCGGTAAGACATTTTCTGTAAAGATGCCTCTTCTGTCCCCAGTATCAGCACAAAATGGACCACACAGACCCTGTACTGGCCAAGTTTACAAGCCTCCAGTCGACCATGAAGTTGTGTGAGTGAAATGAAAGGAACCAGGAAGTGGCCCTTTTGGGGGAACTCAAAGAAAAAGACAAGCAACTCCAAGCCTTGGTTTCGAAGGTCGCGGCTCAATCAAATGGTCAGATCGAGGCGAAGCTGGATGAGTTGATTGAATATATCGACCAAGGTGCATTATCTTCCATTGTCATCAGCAGTCCTTCTCTCTCTCTTGTGAAAACTTGTTAACTCTCCGCTACCTCTAGGAACCAAGACGGAAAACATGCCAACCGACGAAAGGGACACGTTTTTCAAAAATGTCAAGACCCTCAACGATAACATAACAACCAAGAGACAAGTTATTGAGAATTTTATCACGGGGTCTCAGACAACCGCGGTGGCTTCCGCAGCCTAGACTAAAGAATGCGCACGCACACGAGGCTCCCGGTGGTGGCTTACGAGCAAACAAATGCCCTTTGCCATGTCAAGCTCCGCCCACATCCAGTACTGGTTGCTGTGAGGTGGTAGTTATCACAAGGATAGGTGTTCCTTGATGGGATACCTGACGCGGCTTCGGGGTTAGCTGCTGTGGCAGGACCACACAGATGGACAGAGGACCAGCTGGACTAGTTTAGGGACAGACTTGGGTTGACATCGAGTTTCAGAACTTGTCCACACATGGAAAATATGAGGTTTCTTTACCCGTCATAATGCTGTTCTGAACCACAACCGGCGAGTGATGACTACCTACCTATTGTGCTTGACACCAAGCTTGAGAGAACAACGGTCTACTAACACCCGAAAAGTCAGCAAACTAGCAGAACGAGGCATAGTTTCTTTGTTCATCAATCTTTTCCCCGAGTAGAATTATCCGTACGAGGCAATGGAAGGCGGATCATCTATACTACCAGATCTTAGGAGTTTTGTGGGGGGTGGTGGAAAGTTATCGGCCAGTGCATGCCAGCGTGGTGGGAAAAGGAGGGTGCGTGTAAATCCGGGGTAAGCGCGGTGGGTGTTTCCATACGATATCCGTCGGCTATAACAGGAGACACCTATTCAGCCGATGATCCTACCGCAAAGCGACTGAACACAGTGGCTTTGCAACATCTCAAATAGAAGCAAACCAGCGGGTCAAGGCACAGTATTTGTAGTCATCAAATTCATTGCTCTCATATGGGATATCATAGATGTCAAGTACAACCCTAGCCCCCAGGTTTTGTCCCCCTTTCTGTAGACACCAGGTAAAAATAACACCTGACCCGGCTTCTGTCGCTGACCATCCTTCCTGTCATTATTGTATTTTTGTTGTTTTACTTTCTTTGTGCTCGTGAAGTCGGCTACCCTTAGATTGCCTAGTTGAGCTTGATAGCAACGGACTTGCACTGGGTGTAGTTGGCCAGAGCAGCCTCGCCGAGCTCGCGACCGATACCGGACTCCTTGTAACCGCCGAAGGGAAGCTGGTGGTGAAGAGCGTTGTCTGTTGGGACACATTTTGGTTAGCACGATGAAACGTTACTCCTTCCGGTACAAAGCAGGTATACTCACAGGTGTTGACCCAGACGGTACCAGCCCTAAGGTGGTTGCTGACACGGATCGCAGTGTTGAGGTCCTTGGTGTGGACGGCAGCAGCAAGACCGTAGTTGGAGTCGTTGCCGAGCTTGATGACCTCCTCTTCGGTGGAGAACTTGGCGACGGCGCAGACAGGGCCGAAGATCTCCTCCCTCATGATCTTCATGTCGGGACGGACGTTGGTGAAAATGGTGGGCTGGATGAAGTAGCCCTTGTCGCCGTGGCGCTCACCACCGGTTTCGACAGTAGCACCCTCCTCCCTACCGGCCTTGATGTAACCCATGATGCGGTCATACTGGAGCTGGCTGACCTGGGGGCCCTGGAAGGTCTCGTCGTGGAAGGGGTCGCCGACCTTGTTCTCCTGGGCACGCTTCTTGAAGGCGGCAACAAACTTGTCATAGATACCCTCCTGGACGTATACACGAGAACCAGCGCAGCAGGTCTGGCCGTGGTTGAAGTATATACCGAAGTTGACCCAATCAATGGCCTGCTCGATATCGGCGTCGTTGAAGATAATGTTGGGGGACTTGCCACCAAGCTCGAGGGTAACCTTCTTCAGGTTGGACTCGGCGGCAGCCTTCATGATTTGGCGGCCGACCATGGTAGAGCCGGTGAAGGCAACCTTGTCAATGTCCATGTGGGAGGAGATGGCGGCACCAGCAACCCTGCCGAAACCGGAGATGATGTTAAGAACGCCAGGGGGGAAACCGGCCTCCTTGACGAACTGAGCAAAGACGAGAGCAGAGAGAGGGGTCTGTTCAGCGGTCTTCATGACGATAGTGTTACCTGTGGCCAGGGCGGGGCCGACCTTCCAAGCAAGCATGAGGAGAGGGAAGTTCCAGGGGATGATCTGACCGCAAACACCGAGAGGCTCTTGCCTGGTGTAGTGGAAGGAGTCGGGGGAGATATCAATGGTCTTGCCCTCGATCTTGTCGGCCCAACCGCCGTAGTAGCGGATGGTGCCGACGACGGCGCCAACATCGCCACGGGCCATGGTGATGGACTTGCCATTGTCAAGAGATTCAACAGCGGCAAGGAGGTCGAGGTTCTTCTCGAGCAGGTCGGCAAGCTTGAGGAGGTAGATACCACGCTGCTGGGGAGTGACCTCGCGCCAGACACCCTCGAAAGCCTTGCGGGCAGCGGCGACAGCGATATCGACATCCTTCTCGGTGGCCTCGTGGACGGAGCAGATGACCTCCTCGGTAGCGGGGTTGATGACCTCGAAGGTCTTCTTCTCGACACCCTCGACGAACTCGTTGTTGATGAATCTGATAGGGTGTTGTGGTTAGCTCTCGAGCTTGGGGAGTGACTGGGGGGAGAGCTGTGGCTAGGAACTTACAAGCCGGTGGGCTGCGTGTAGGGGCCGGTAATCGGCGTCTTAAGCTCAACAAAGAGGTTGGAAGACATTTTGACAGGAGCTAATGCAGAAGTGGCGTAGGGGGGGGGGGGTATCTTGGAAAGAAGAGACAAAAAGAGGGAAGAGAGCAAGGCTGGACAGAACACAAACTCGAAACTCTGGAGAGTGTTCCGGTTAAATACTTTTTTTAAAGGAGAAGAAAGAGTTGACAACTGGAGAGAGAAGAGAAAAACAGCACGACGAGGTGGCGGGAGGGGGAGGTTGAAGTAGTCGGCGCAAGTGCAGTAGACTCGGAGACTAGTTCCTGGGCACTCCCCCCAAGTACCGTCTTGTCCCTCTTGGCGCTCGAGGTGGATCGTGAGATTGCGGGCGTCCTGGAGGATGACCGCAACACGGAGCGGGGTCGATGGTGCCGGGCGACGTTAGCGTGGCCGGCTGACGGTTGAAACCGGTCGTTAGCGTGGCCGGCTGACGGTTGAAACCAGTCTGAAAATGGCCTTGGGTGGGTGTGACCAAGTGCACCTCCTTGACCAAGATACGAAACCAACACTATGGATCTCGAGTCGTTCATCAACCTCGATCCTTACCTTGACTTTCAGTTGAACCCATACAAGACAGGATACAGATGGCAACCGTAAGAGGTACGTCTTATTTCCTGAAAACGAACAACTTGTCCTGTGGCACAGAGAGGCTGAGAGGTTGCCCATTGATTGCCCCATTGTGATGGGATTACCAAGCAGTAGTGTAATAGGATCGGCATCCATGGCCACGTCTGTCATTGTTTCCGTCGCCGCCATGTCCCCACAGTCCCCATATCGTTTCCCCGCGAGCCTCCCCCGCATTTCATTGCGGAAAGGGGACCAGCCAGTAAGCTTAAAGTCCGCTGCCAGGATTACCCCGCGGTTGGCCAATGATTTCCTGAGTTAAGCCGAGCTTGAGCGCAGCCAATCACAAGTCTCAACTCTCCCCTCCTTGGATGACGATCAATAGGAGCCTCTTCTCGACCGTCCCTCAAGGTGTATCGATCGGATGAAGGGGTTCATGCACATTGGACAAGTTCTCCAAAGAAAGAAAAAAGAAACGAAAATGAGGCACAAGTGACCAACAATTGGTGACTACAACAGCGCCATTTGGATGTCATAATGCAGTGCTTACCCCGCATTTCCCTCAGGTCTCGCTCCCCAAAGTCCACCCCTGTTCGACCCGTTCGCCCATTCATCACAGCATCGCATTGCTCCAACCACCATAATCTCCAAGACCTTTTTGTTTCTTGAACCCATTTATCAAATGCTTCCCAGACGCATATAAGGAGCATCGATGGTCTAACAGTGGTGGCCTCAATGTTTTCTAGCTTTCGCTGAGAAGAACCAGGAGCCAAGTTGGAGTTCCTGAAACCGGAACACGCTAAAGTCGAGTTCAACTCTCGGGGGAAAGTACAGCGAAGCGCCTTGTTCATGGGGGGTGGAGTGTTGGCCATGTGCGATGCCGCTGTGGACTCTTTTGGTTCTGAACCCCAACCCCGGACTTTGAAAGGACAACATCAACCTCAACAATGCCCAAACCCATGCCAACTGAAGTTCAAATGCTACCTTGACGGCCATACTTCGGATTCGGCACCCTTCCCCCACGGACGGACACATATGCAGCCACGAGGCGTCATCACTTCCGGCTCTCCGAGATCCTTCCCTCTCTCCGGAGCATGGGGGCCTTGTTGCGGGATGGCGGTGCCAGTGTCAACTCTGCTTCGTCTAATTAACCTATCACGGTCATAATTGTGCATACGGACATCCTATGACACGAGGCCGTCTCCACACCAACGAGCCTCTAGGTCCTATAATACGGACCAAGGAAATGGTAAGAAAGCTTAAAAGGCGACCCGCCGTCGAATCATATGGATTGGAGGTCGTTCTCGTAGATGTTTGATGGACTTTGGTAGAAAGCAACCCCGAAACCTTCAAGCTAAATTGGAAGACTACATCAACACCGAAGTCACCCATCATCACGAATGCTCGGAGACCACATTTCCTTTAGAACGTGACTTAGCAGATAGACTTCATGCGCCGCATACTTTCAAGGACAGAGATCATCAACGATGAGACACACACACACGTCGTACTGCATCTGGACGTAGATATAAGGAATGTCTGTTTGCCATTGATGACCGCTTTTGCCTGTCTGCGGGGTGCATTGGTTCTGGAGATCGGTTCCTACTGGACCGACCAGTTGGGTGTCTCGGTGTTTTTAATCAAGCATGGACAAGCTGCTTTGTCATCAGCTCAGTGAGGTATGCACTCACATGTCAAACTTCTTCCGCTGACTTTGCTGTGGTTGAACATTCTTTGACAAAGTGCAGCCAAGAGGGCAAGTGAAGCGTGAACCTCAACGGCCACCGGCAGGGGCACCAGCAGCATGCACGATTACGAAGTGGGACCAGCGTCTTGTTAGAGTGAATGGGGCGGAAGCGCTGGCTAACACGATCCTAACACTATACTAGCCTTTTGACACATATAACTGCTAACAAATGTTTAGTTGCCGCTACAACACCCAGCACCTAATGTCGGTACTCAGTGAGGAAGGAGCGACTCCTCGCTCGTCTGCACCACGACCAGCGAGGCAGCTGTGAAGGAAAGAATCAATCGATGGTGAATTGGGCGGTACCTACTTTATTTTTGCAGTCTGGTAAGGCCAACGAAACCTTGAACTTCGTTTTGGCGTCTTTCCGTTGCGACCAAATGCCATTTTCAAGCAGCCTTCTCCAACCGCCGCCCGTCGGTCTGCATTTTTGACGCGCCTCCCAAAATTTGCCAGCATTGCCTGGACGTTGTGTATCAACCCGTTGGGGCTAGAAATAAGGGCAAAATTTTTCTCCGACCAGCTCCTCCAATCCATGTCCGAACACCTCAACGGCCAGCAACCAACGCCGATCCACGACCGACCGTCCGACCGTCCGTCCGATTGACCCATCTTTATACCGTAGCATCTTCACGTGTGCCATTTATCTCGACTGATTCGATCCCTTCTCGCGGCCGCTGATTGTTCCGGTCGACGGCTCAGGAGGCCGCTGCTCCCTTGCAACTAGGGCCAGAGTCTCCCTCAAAGACCGCCGTTCCGTCATCGCGTTCAATGGGTCGAGGTCTTCCCTCTGCTTCACCATGGCCGACCTCAACTTGACAGCGGCCATCGAGGCTAACCTCCTCGCTGCCCTGAGCAAGCATACCGAAGAGGCTAAGAGCCCGGCTCCAGCTTCGACTCCCGTTCCGGGTCCAGCTCCCGTTCCCACGCCGACACCAGCGTCGATACCGACCCAGGATGTTGCTCCTCCTCCCCAACCAGTGCAGCAACAACCACAACCACAACCACAACCACAACCACAGCAGCCACCGCTGAACCACCCCGTACAGGCGTCTCAAGGACCCCCAAGTCAGACAATCCAGCCGCCCCAGCAGCAATTGTCACAAGCTTCCTCTCTCAGCCATGCTCTTCAGCAGGCTCTACAAAGCTCGAACCCCCCGTCTTATCAGACGCCCTCGATTCACCAGCCTCAACCCCCCTTGACAACCGCTGCACCGATCTCCCAACCACTCGTACAAGTCCCACCGCCCCAGCCGAACCCTCACGCAGTTTCCAACGTGCCTCCCCAGGCGTCTCCCGCCCTGGCAGAACCTTCGAAACGGTCTCGTAGCCCCGATCCCGAACAAGACTCGAATGGCAAACGCCCCAAGCTTGAACACGTTGATGAGATGGACCAGGACGTACCGTATGATATTAAGGCAGCCCTCGCAACTGCGCTTGGCGATTTCGAGAAACAACATAGCCAAGTAGGCAGTGATAGCTCGCTCGAAAACCCATCCGGGTTCAGCTCAGCCCCTCCTCCGGCACCCGCCGTCTCTCTGTCTGCTACAGCTACACCGATGCCCGAGAAAGGAGGGGACAAACTTATGAAGGCCTCATCTAACTCGGCTTACATGATACGTTCAATGAGTCTTCCGGTGCTCGGAAACCTAGCTGTTCAGATTCTGCTCCGACTATCCCAACAACCCCGAAACGAAACATTATCCCTTCTTTCTGAAACCGACGCCGAGTTTCGAAAACACTATGACTTGTTGACAGAGTCGTTCAAGTTAGCCAGAAGGGGTTTCTCCGACAGCCCTGTGCTCCTTCCAGACGAATTAGAGATCAACGATTCAGAGGACCGCGAGACGATTCGGGTTGCAAACCTAGCTACGACGGCTATTAGTGTCTTCGGTGCAAACGACGTCGCTTGCAAGGATTTGGATGATTCTTTCCTCTCTATCTTTGTACCAGAAGATGGCGAATTTAAAGATACCTTGACCGACTTGCTCCTTAGCCTCAAAACTCAGGCCTTTCTGGATTCCTTGGATGAGCAGGCGACTCCTCAGCAGGTTACAGAACAACTCGACAAGTTTTTCCCAGATAACTTCGAAGACTGGCTCAAGCAACGCAATCTTGATGTTGTCACAGACACTGATGCGGACCAACTCGCCGTGAAGATCAAGGAACGCAGGGAGCTGTTGTCCACAGTCGCCAACAATGAACAGCCCAAAAGTATGTTTGAACCCATGCCTTGTCAGTGAATATCATGCTGACGTGTAAAAGAATTTCTGGAGAGCAAATACCCACCCGATACCTTTCCCGAGACTCTCTGTGCCTTTTTGCAAAGCCACATTGGGGTAGTCGTTGAATACGCCGAAGAATATGGGGTCAAGATCCCAATCAGTGAGGAGCCGATTGTATCGGGCCCAGTTCAAAATTGCAACAATGTCCAGGACGAGCACGCCGACTTGGCCGCCCTTTTGCAGTCCAAGATTGTCGAGAACGGCGAGCTTAAAAACTTCCATACGGGAAACCTCAACAATGAGGCGTCCGTATCGGCTGACGACAATTTCGATCTAAGTAAACTTATCGAGCAGTCTCTCCCCGACCATATCAATGGAATCAAAGACGGGCTTCTGGAGCAAAACGGGCAGGGTGAATCAAGCGGGCTTTTTGACACAAAGGATCTGGCATCCCTCATTGCTGAAAAGCTAAACGATAATCTCGAGACACCGGTTCACGGGCTCCAAATAGTTCCACAGAACTCCTATGAAGATACCATGCGGGAGAACCACGGCCAAGGTAAGGATGAACACACCATGTTGACGGGCTCCAAGACTAACCTTGATATGACAGTACATCCTCAGTACCATCACATCAATCAGCTACAAACACCGACATACCATCAATATCCCCCAGCATCATCTTCTTCGAATATTGGAATCGGGACAACGGGGGAGACGCTACCGCCTAACCAGTCCTGTCCCACCTCGGTTCTATACGAGAAGGCAAGGCAGGCCGCTGTCGCAAAGTCCTCGAGCACGACTCGGAGGGAGGGACTGCATTCGACTCGCCGACCATGGACCCCCGATGAGGAAAAGGCTCTTATGATGGGTCTCGACATGGTGAAGGGGCCTCATTGGAGTCAGATTCTTTCACTCTTTGGGGCTCATGGGTCCGTTTCGGACATTCTCAAGGATCGCACGCAGGTCCAGCTCAAGGATAAAGCAAGGAACCTCAAGTTGTTCTTTCTGAAGACAAACTCAGAGATGCCCTACTATTTACAGAGTGTCACGGGTGAGCTCAAGACTCGGGCGCCCGGACAGGCTGCTCGCAAGGAGGCGGAGGAAAAGGCACGCCTGAATGCGGAGGATGAACAAGCACGGTTGGCAGGCATCATGACACTGGGTGGGCTACACAACAACCACCATCCAGTTGCCAGCAGCCCGATTGCGCCCTCTCCTGCTCGTGCTCACACCGCAACTCCTGGACCAGGGACTGGTCACTTGAATGGGACGCCCACGCCCACACCCACGCAAGCACCGACAAACCAGCCTGCGGCTCTTGCTCCAGTCCCGATCTCACCAATGGTCAAGACCGAGCCCGTGGACCACTCAGCGCATCAGGTCGGCAACCTGCCCCAGATTCAGCCGGCCCCGGCTCCTCAGTCTTTGCAACCGGCGTTGAAGCCTCAACCGCAACCTCAGCCCCTACACCAGCAACAGTCGCAGCCACACCTACAACAACACCCTCAAACAAACGCTCAACAACACCCACAACAGCACTCGCAGCAACACCCGCAACCCTTACAACCACTTCGACCCCAACAGCTACCTCAACAGCTACCCCAATCCCAAATGCACTCTCAAACTCCCCAAGCGCTGGCGTCAGCTCCACCGCAACAATATCACCAACAACAACAACAACATCATCATCAGCCGCAAGGGCAACAGCAGCACCAACAGCTGCACCAGCAGCAGCAATCGCAACCACATTTACAGCAACACGACCAGCCGCAAGCGCAACCGCAGCCACAGGTACAGGCACAGCCGCAGCAGCAGCAACAGCAGCAACAGCAGCACCATGTGGCTACGGCTCCAGTATCAACACCAACTACGACGACGGCAACACCAGCAACAGCAGCTGCTCAACCCCATGTCAGTGTAGCCGCTACGGAGCCAGCAGCAGCAAGTTCAACATTGAGCAATCAAGCCACACCGAGCTTTGGGCTCCCACCCATACCTCCGAACCACCACTCAACACCAGATCAAGCTCAAGACGTGAAGCTGTTTGAGACGCTCCAAGCTGCAATTGGTGCGACTTCACCTGCTCACGAGAGCCATCCAGCGGCGACTGTGCCGGAAACGTCTGCTGGGTAGAATCTAGGACCTGGGAGTGGTGAGGACGTGGAGAAGGGTCTTATGAACTACAGATGCATGATGGATGTGAGTACAGGTGGGCTCGAGGAGATCGCAATTAGGATGACCAAGTGTCATTTTTCTTTTCTTGCAATGAGATCGAGATGATTAAGGGATTGTTATGATCAACATTTCTAGGCGTTTAGGTTTACACTATGGATGGCCGGGAGAGAGTATTGGGCGTTTTACAGACATGCTTCGAATTCTCAGGGGCGTTAGGCCACTGGTGGTTATACAAAAGAGACGGTGATACCACGGGGACATATATGGGTTAGACAGTGTTGTGGTGTACCTTTTATAGCGGAGGTTTTTATTCTAGCGAATCATTAAGAAGGACTTTCAATTACCTCCCTCATTCGTCATGTCTGACACGTCGAGATATGCAAGTTGAATAAAGATTCTATGCATGACCCCCTCTTTATGCACCGCTGCTTGATTAACTTGCTTAACGCCGAGGTTGATGCCGAGTTGGCCAAGTTCGGGCAGCGAGTTGACTCGTGACTTGGCCAGTGGGCAGCGGAAAATGTGCGGGGCTAAGCTCGGACTTCCGACTTAAATAGCTGAGCATGCCCAGCACACTCTCCCACCCTCTGTTGGACTCGACCATCCATGTCCGTCAGCGCTGGGATGGAGACATCGAAGCCAGAAGATGCCTGTAAGAAATTTTACTGGGAAAGCACTGCCAAATCCCAGGCAACGAGGGGCCTTGTTGAAAATTATTCCATCCTTCCACGCTCAACATTCTTTAACTCCACCTTTTCCTTGGGACTTGTTCAGTTTGCTGTGGACATTTATTATTTTCCACCGAACGCCACGTTTCACATCATTTGCTCCATCAAAACCCTACCCCGGATCTTCTGGAAGGTCTATCAGTACCATCAGGGACCACCAGCCTGGGTACCTGTTCCTTGGACAGAAGCACGCGAGGCGAGACAGTGCCCAAACTTCGGATTGAGGGGTCCTCGGGTATTTTATCAGATTGATTGATAAGAGGACAGACAATCTGGCGAGGAGAGCTCGGTGATCGAGTACACGTCCGCGGCACTTACCAAAGCATCCCCGACGCACGCAACGTCATTCTCCGATTCCAATCCGACAACCCTTTTCCTTTTGTCTTTTCCCGGTTCCACCCGCCGGCAACGATCAATCATTGACTCTGCCATCCACATCACCCACTCAACCGCCTTAAAGGGCTGGAGGGCTGAAGGGGCCAAGACCCACCAAAATCTCGGCCGTCTCCGAGTCCAAGTCCGAGCCGCCCTCGTTTTTACTCTCGGACCTCCGCTGTCCACCATCATGTCGGAGCCAAGTAGGGGCAGCGTCGAACCTAATAGTGTCGAGCGCAGTGTCGAGCGCAGTGTCGAGCGGAGTCAGTCCCCTGCCGCCGGCGACAAGCGCGACCGGGTCAGCCGAGACCGAGACGAGTCTCATGACCAGGACGACGACCATCACGACAGCAATGGCTCCCGCCCGCCCCCGCGAAAGAGGCAGCGTGTCCGTCTCTCGTGTCTAGAGTGCCGCAGGAGGAAACTCTCGTGTGACCGGGAGTTCCCTTGCTCTCGCTGTATGCAGTCCGGCACCCCGGAGCGTTGCGAGTACGAGACCCGGCCCGGTCTGGCACCGCCGAACAAGCTCGGCCTGTCTCATTCGGCCCTGGCCGGCTTTGACTCCAGGCTGTCGCTGCCCAATGGCGGCAGCGGCGACTCGTCTTACTACCGCAAGGATGCCCGCGAGTCGGAGAGGATCCGTCGTCTCGAGTTGGAAATTGCCCAGCTGAAGAATATTGTACTCAAGCAGCACGGCTCGCTTGATGGTAGCACCGTTACCGACAACTCACCTCCCGTGCAGAAGCTTCACACCGCCCCTGGCGAGGACCAAGAAATTGGGGCGCAGTATGGGTATAACCAATTTTCCGATGTTATGAACGATGAGTCCAGGGAGGAGCTGCGATTTCTCCGTGGCAAGGAATTCAAGACCCGGTATTTTGGTCCACATAGCGCATCCCGTGCTTTCTCGGAGGTATGTATTGGCGTGGTGAGAGTGAGGAAGTAGTGTGTCCCTCTTGCTAATCACCGTCTCTAGCTTGCCGGTCTTTGTCACTTTATGAAGGAAACATCTGAAGAGTTCTTCCGTCCGTTTGCCATTCCCAATACGAAGGACCGACGACAGCGTGCAGAGGAGAGAGAGATCAGGTTCCATCAAGCGGATACGTCGCTCGAGTCTTTGCTGCCGTCCAAGGAGAGGACGGATTCGCTTGTGACCATCTACCTTGATCAGTTCGAGCAGATTCATCGCATCGTTCACATCCCCACCTTCCGCAGGGACTATGATAAGTTTTGGGACCCTGCACAAACAAGATCTGCCGCCTTCACTGCTCTCATCCTGGCCATCCTAGGTGTTTCCAGCTGTCTCGGTTCACACTTTCCCCAAGAATTCGACAAAATGATCAGCCGCTCACATGCTGATGCACTCAAATGGATTGATGCCGTTGATGAGTGGCAGCAAAAGCAGAGCCAAAAACATCGTCGTCTCATCCACTATCAGATCGCATGTCTGGTGTACCTCGCAAAACGCGTCAATACGGTGAAAAAGAAGCGGTTCTGGAAAGGAGCTGGCGCCATGTCGATGGATGCCATCTCGGTCGGTTTGCATCTCGAGCCCAGCCATAACATTACCCCCTTCAACCAGGAACTGAGACGCAGGATATGGGCAACCATCCAGAGCTTTGATCTGCAAGCATCTTTTGATATGGGCCTACCCAGCATTCTCGGTGCCTTACACTTCAACGTCGAACCTCCCCGCAACATCGACGATGACGAGTTCGACGAAAACAGTAAAGAACTTCCTCCTTCCAAACCACCCACCGAGTATACTTTTTCCTCGTACCAACATCTCAGCCGGCAAAGCCTCGACCTTCGTCTCGAGCTTATCCGCGTCCTCAATGGCCCAAGCGAGAAACTCGATTACGACCAAATAATTCGCTACACCAACGAGATCAATCAAGAGATCGACTCGTTACCCTCATGGGACGTCACCGACGCCGATGCTCCCACCGGTGTGTTGAAGAAACCTCTTCTCGCCTACACTCTCCTGCACATCCAACTTCGACAATTCATCATCAAGCTCCATCATCCCTATCTGAAACTTCGCAAAGACAACTCGAAATATCAATACTCCGAAATAATCTACTACAACGCTGCGCGCGACATGGTCCTTCTCAACGACAAGCTCGCTCAGCAAGGCATCCGCACCCTCAACTACCTCCGCGAAGACTGTCTCACCCTAGCCATCAACCTCTGCAGCGTCACCATGCTGCAGCCCCGCGGCTCCACCAACATGATCATGATCAACTCACAGCACACGTTGCAGCTTCTGGAGAAGTGCTTGGCCATAAAGGAGGATCGCATACTCCGATGCGGCAACAACGAGCCGTGGGGGTACTCGATTATGTGCGCGGCGGTTGGGTTGCTGGAGGCACATCTGGGGGTCAAAACAACAGAGCAAGCAAAGGCGACGAGCGCTGAGAGGTTTATCAAACTGCATTGTAAACTCGTGCCAATGGCGCCTGGAGGACCGGGTGGATCGAACGAGAGTCAGCCGAGCAGTAGTCAGGAACGTGGACAGCAGGCGCCGGCTGGGCAACGTGGGCATCACTGTAGTGCTGAGAAGCAGGCAGACGCCGAGAGGCCGCCACAGCAGCCTAGACAGGCTGGAGATAGGGTGCTTGTGACGCCTGTGAATGGTCAGCCTTCTGGTGTCTCTGGTGTTGGGAATAACAAGGTAGCGCCGAATGGTCCAGCGACGCCTTCCAATTCGCAGTTTCTAAATGGGATAGCGGCGGATTATATGGCTCGATTAAGGGTATGTCCTTGTTCCCTTCTTTCTCTCACACACACGAAAGCTAACCGTCGAATGTTCTATCAGCCCCCAACGCCCTTCCTTCACCCCGGAAACACGCAACAGCAGCAGCCGGCACAAGCACCCATGCCACCAGCCTCGCTTGGCCCGGTGGTAGATATTCCAGGCACACCGTGGAGTGCAGTTCCCGGCGTTGGCCTCACAGGTACTGGTGGCGAATGGTCTAGCGCTGGGGGTTTTCAGTTTGTGAGTATCTCTCCTCTGTCTATCGTAAATAATATGTTTTTTCCCCTCGCCTTCATCTTCCCTGGTATGCGCGCGCAATATGCTAATCAGATATAACCCAAAACAGCCCAACACCATGAACTCCGAATTCGACATGAACCAGTTAGGTGCTAGCATGGGCGAACTTTGGCCGTCTGACTTGTGGGATTTGATGTAGTACCCATGAGACTATTCTTCAGGGAACGGAATGCGGCAACAATTAGGAGAAGGAATTGAGCAACAATCAAGAGAGGAGTGTCCGAGCGATCGATCATCAAGCGAAGGAACTGAGCAACCAAATGATCACCATGGGGGCTTTAGCGGACAAGCCAGGAGAAAGGCAGCATATGCACATACCTTGGGTTAAAGAGGAGGGAGCATGATTTGAAGAAGAACAAGAGCAATGGACCATGAAAAAAACAAGAAAGGAAATTTGAAGACAAAATTGGAGTTGGACAGCGAAAAAGCGAGCCAAGAGGAAAAAGACGGGGGGAAGAGAAAATACACTAGAAAGAGTGGATCACACGAAAGGGGCAAAGGAGAAAAAGCTTTACATTAATGTATAGTCTGGAGGAGTTGTCGATGACAAGGATGGGGTGCGAGCGTTGAGGTGCGTCGTCTTTGGCTTGTGGTACACATTGGAGGTAGATACCGTTAAATCGGCACAGCAGAGGAAAGCGATATTACTTGATAGACGAGAACAATGAAACAATTGGTGTAGCTTGCATCACGATATCATTCCCATGATGTTTCTGTAGATGTGGTTCGTTGGGTTTGTGATTTGGAAGATGTACCAGATCTTCCTGCAACTCTTCGATAACCTATACAATATCCGAACAGCCTCAACGAAACACGAAAGGTGAAAAGACGGCAAGGGAAAAGTGCAAAAGGAAAAAAGGAAAAAAAAGAAAGGTAAAGAGATGACGAGATTGAGATGGGAAATTAAAGAAAAAAGCACCAAAAAAATTAAGTTGGTCTCTCCCGCCGGGAATTGAACCCGGGTCTCGAGCGAATCGAACCGATGATGTTCAAGCTTGACAAGCTCACATACTGACCACTATACTACGGAAGATGTTACAGTTGTGTGGCAACTGTCGTAGTTCGTTGTTGGAAGCAACTCAGAACCAAGCTTCTATATAGGCGAGACTAAGAGTGGCAATACCACCTGCACAATGTCATCTGCGAAAGAACAGCCGGGTGGGGGAAGGGAAAGGGAGGAAGGACACTCGAGAAGTTTGCGCCCTTCAATCATTTCATAACCTTGCAATTCAGATAACTCTTTTTGAAATGGCCGAAGTTTTGAAAGTGAGGATTTTTGAAGTCGGAGCCTTGCAGTGCAGTTGTGATTGTGACGTGAAGTTAACGCTGCAGCAGCCTGCGACGCGCGATGAGTGAGTGCCTAGAGACGGACGACGCAAAAACGTCACGTCACGTTTTACGCTCTTTCTTCCTAGCCTTTGCGCTTTTCGTTTTCTGCGTTCTTCATGGAACATACTCGCTTTTCTTTTCCCTATCTATCCATCGTCTTGAGGCATTTCCCGTCAGCTTGCGCTGTCAATCATTCACCCAGTCGCCGCCATAAGCCCCAATCGTTCGAACACAACGCCGTGCTTCCACTTCACCCCCATTAGACTTCCACTTCACCTCCGCTCGACTGCCGCAGCAGAGATCAATGCTCTACCTAGACGAGGAACCCTTCCGCTGTCGTTTGAGGCTCTAGGTCGCATCCGCACCCGCGCCTTCACCTCCACCAGTGCCGAAGCTGAAGCGGGTGTTGGCCACGCTGGTTAGTTACGCTGGACATGCTGGTCACACCTCATCTCCGTCAAGTCGACGGTACTTTTCCAAGTCGCGGCAAAAAAAAGCCTAAGACACGGGGAGTATTCACGAAATGGAAGAAAAAGAGGGCAAAAAAAAGTTTAAAAGGTCTCGATCGTGAACCGAACGGAGGACGTAAAGCCAACTGGAAAGGGGTAGAAGAGCCTTATTTGCGTAGCCGGAAGACGCCAGCTAGCAGTACTGCTCGGAGTAGCCCAACCCCACTGCCCCATAGCGGCTAGGAGGCTCACTGCTAAGGTTTCACAGGCGATTCCCCGAGCCCTGGGTGTTTAGGTAGCAAATCTGCGCACCACATCGCTCGGCCACGGTACCTTTCTGGATCAGATGTGTTGAAATTCCGACCCGTTCCAATAGCTTATATGCTTCTACCAACAACCCAATTACATATTGTGTTTTTTGCATACATGTGCAGCGCAGTTGGTTATAGTACAAGAGACAAGTGCTACCAAGCGGATCTAACTCTGTTCAGTCAGTTCTGCTTGCTAACAGATTCCCCTGTCTCGAGGTAGCAGAACCGGATTCTGAGGACCAAAAACACCAGCACAACAAAGCTAACTGCGCTGGGAAAGTTTTACTGACTCTTGTTCATCAATACAGCAAGACAAGAGCCTCCTCAACTGACACAAGTACCTAAAAGCGGCTGTCGCAACCAATTGTCTTCGCATGAAAGAAGCTCTCCTGCCCCGTCTTCGAACTTCCTCCGAATACCTACTTACTAGGGAAGAGCGATTGGCTGCCTGCTTTGGACGAATCTAAGGGCGATCGAGCTTGAAGCCTCGAGATGTGGATGAGTTCCCCAGTCGTCCGTGATCTTGCTATCCCTCCAAGTGGAAGTTGAGAACAGCATCTCCCGAGAGAATGCTGAATCAGCCGATGCCAAGATCCCTCTCATGCCAAAGGCGAACCCTTCCCCATATGGGAACAACGATGGCCACCGGATGGCGAAGAACTCCATCTACTCTGAGACTGTGGCTATTTCGAGATTAGATAGTGTTGTGAGAGGGCACGATGTTTAGTTGTGAGACGGTTGTACAGTGCGCGCATTCAAGTTCTGTCAAGTGAACAGAACTACGATCTATCTTTTGCATGCTGCTGTGGTATAGATATTGCATCTCCTGTCTTGTGTGACAGTTCTAGGAGCTCGTTACTCGAGGGCAGGCGCCGTCATCTGCGTCTGCTACTTGCGAGCTTCTTTCCCAAAATCAGAGGTGTGTAGCCGCCGACCATCGAGTGCGCCTCATGCTTATTCCGGTACTCTTCTCTTGTCCTGAGGGGTAAGTACTCGTAGGATACTCCGCCCCTAACACTTCCCGCTTGAATTTCTAAGTACTTTAGGTGGTCGGAACCGGAGCACAAATTGTTTGCCATCCGAATCCCGAATCATCATATTAACGTGGTTGGATTGATTATGATCCTTCCACGCATGTACGGTTGAGCCTGGGATATAGGATATAGGATATGGGTCATGTCACGACGGTTGAAGCTTGTTCAATGAACAAACTACCATCAAGATACTTCATTGAAGCTATCACGGTGGGTAGCTTGCCATGGTTCTCACCTTTCTAGATCCCATCTTGTCCAACCTCTAGCTATGAAGTGGAAGTTTTTTATGGGAGTTCTTCCAAGGAATCTCAGCCCACTTGAGCCTGCACTGTTGATAAACATTTCGCAAAACAAAGAACACTTGTGACGCCCAACTTCCATCCATAATGTCTATAAACATAAGATAGCTATTCATGTCTGGCAAATGCCGATCTGAAACCCCCGAAACGGAACAATACAATCCCCTTGTTCAAGGCATCGAAAACACTACTTGAGGGCTGTCAGGCGGCTTTGGTGGAGCCTTTTGTCAAAACCCTTTGATCATCACGTAGAGGACACCAGTTGCCGCTCTACGAGTCTGCCCTTGATATCGCCGCGTGTCGTGCAAAAAAGACAAAAAAAGAGAAAGAGGAAGCGATATTTTGCACAAACGACGAAAAAAGATGTTGGAACCATCTTATGACAAGACGTACCATAAGATGATTTTTGGACGAGCTGGGAATCGAACCCAGGACCTTTCGCATACAGGTAAGTATGCTAAGCGAACGCTCTACCAACTGAGCCACACGCCCGAAGATGAAGGTTAATGGGACCCTTTCCAGTTACTAAGCACAAGTCATTTGTTTCCTCACAGCTATTCAATCAACCCCAGGTTTCCGTACCTATTTTGCAGCCTTTGATGATGTCCATGTTTGGCTTTCGATTCCGTAGTCATACACGCCCCAAAAGAGGTCTTGAACCAGTCCATGATTCAATCAGATCCTCGGCCTCATTTCGGACCAGCCTTGTCTTCAGCCTCCTGATATCCATTCGATCTCCGGCGTTCTTTCCCAGTCTGGACTCGAAAGCCGGTAGCAACTTTGCGAACGGTCGACGGTGACTGATCCGATCGGCCTGGACCACTGTCACTTCTTTGTGCTAGGGTTTGGTGTTAGTGTTCGAGCGTTGTCAGTTTCCCTATCAGGTGTTGTCAGGATGGCCAAACGCCCGGCTGTTTCGAATTTAAGGTTGTGGCTGTGGCTGGGTTTTCGCCATTTCTTTTTCTTGGGAAAGAGAGTCTAAGCCGAGGTGAAACAAATCAAGTGCTTGAGGCGTCGTGGAAGGAGATCTCATCACGTTGAAGCGCAGGAGACTCCTCCGTGCGAATCGCGACTGGGAGTGTGAAGAGAGGTGGAGTTGTCCAGAACAGTTAGAGCTCCCGTCGCCATCGCGCCTGGTAACAACCCGGCCACGGCCCTGGCGACTTGCTTTTTCCACAGGGCTGGGGCTGGGGCTAGACCTAGACCGGCCGGTGGCGGATGGACACTTTAGGCGAGTGCGGGCGGCGGGCGGCGAGCAACGGGCGGACGGGAACGTGGAAGGCCTGCTGTGTGTATCTTACAGCTCACAATCATCATCCTTACTGCTTAGACCGGACCGGACAGCTATAAAACAAGGACGTACGATGAAAACACTCCGACGGTTCACTCGAACTGTGTGGTATGTGTGATATGGGGTAACCGGTGTGTAATTACGGAAGGAGGACGGAGGATAGGATTTCTCCAGCGTTTCAATGTCAGGTTATGACAGTGAGAGGTGCGATGGTAGCATTGTGGACATGGGAAGGTGGGAATGGGTTGAAGAGAGGTTGACAGAGGTGGCATCTGGTCAGGGACGACTGACTGCTTGGATGAGGGTCTGAATGAGGATAAAAAGAATGCAGGTCAATGATGAAAAAGGCCTGAAGAAGGGTAGAAACAATGACGCACCTGGCGTGGAAGATAAAAGGGGATATTGATCTTGTTCATCGCTGATCGATCTCGGTTTTGGATTTCTCTCGGAATAATCGCAAAACATCATCATGATGGAGTACAGACGTCCTTGTCCCAGCTTCACCTCAGGGACAACGTCGACGTCTTCGTCTTGAACGGGTGACTGACCCCTCGGAATCCACACAGTAACAGCGGAGCAGCCAAGCAGCAAGCGAATGCGGCCAAGGCCTTAGGCATAATACACGTGCCAAATAACCGACAGTAGCGCAGCCTCTCGATGCGACGTTGACGTTAGCTTGTTGTCCTGCTGAGTTGTCCAATCAGCCCTCGTTCAATACGGTCCTGACAGCCTGTCTCACCTGTTGACAGGCTGTCACAATGGGGTCCATTGAAGAAGGGACCCCAGTCCGGTGTGCCTGGTTCCTGGATTCTCCCACATGCCAAGGCAAGCCATCGGGATCTGTCATGTCCCCGTGTGGGACAATGGAATTGGAATTAGATTTGGGGTTGTGGAGTTGGGAATGGTGAACTTCACCTCATTCAGGTTTTATCGAACACCTCCAGCATCGTCCACCATGACATGCTCGAACGGATTAGGCAGTGGTGGCCATCGGGAGAAGGTTTCGGATATCCGCATGGTGAAGCTTCTAGTGCTTCTAGTGCTGTTCTCAAGTTTATTCTCTCCGATTTCCACAAAAGGTCCGAGCGACGAGACTCCATCACCTCCTAGTTCTAGCGGCTTACACAGTACAGTACCAGTATGTCATCATGTATCCGAAATCGTAGAAGTGAAAAAAAAAAAAAAAAAAAAAAAAAAAACTAAACCAAACAGAGGACTCACCGAAGGCACTAGTTTCTGTCGACTGTCAGTTTTCAGTTTTCCGACACTGCCCTTGCCAAAATGAGAAAAGAGTGAGCAACATAAAAAGGGTCGGCCCGCGACGAGGCCGACGACGAAAAAGAATGAAGCGAGGGGTGAAGCAAGGGAAGGGGGAAAGGAGAAGGGGAAAAGGAGATATGTCAGATTTGACAAAGGCCCGGGAGCCTGCTACTGCCAGTTACATACCACCCACACTATTGCGACCTATCAAGGGTTTTCAATCGTCTGAGATTGGAGGTGGGTTAATACAACACCCGACCGGCGCCGGCGCCCTCGCACACCACTATACAAACATGCTCGCAATGTCCCCACAACGGTGAAGATTCCAGCTGCAAGAGATGGGGGACGGATGCGACGCACATCATCCTCATCTTGCCGGGGTGGATGAAAGAGGATTGAGAGGACTGTTACTGGATGAGGAATTGCGGGCAAGGCAACCAGTTAACTGGATGCAGCCACCCCCGGTTATTCCTGCCTTAACTGAAGCCGTGGGAGGGAAGGCACACTCCGTCCGGCCCGGGATTCAGTAGGGTAGGGGTCTGTCTGTCTTCTGGCAGGCGGGAACAAGTCCGGAGACGGAGCGGAGTGGACTCCGGGTCTTGAGGTTGGCAATTGTAAATGCAGGTGCAGACTGTGCAGGTGCAGCATGGAGATGCCACGGCATCCATCTCGACCGGGCTGGAGAAAGAAACAACGTATGAGACTGCAGTGCTGCAGACAATACGAGGACAAAGACAGAAATGAGGCTGGACTAACGGCGCTGTCAGTCTTTCATGCAAGGTACGCACTGTCTTCAGGGTCCATCCACCCTTCGACAGTCTTCATACTATCAACGGGAGAAAAGCACAAAGCAGGTCAATGACCCGAAGTGTTGGATATCCCTCCTATCCAGTCAGAACCGAGAACTCGATCAGCACGTCTCGGTTTCGACCCGCTGAACTCTTGCAGCCTGCGGAGGTGGAGCTTGTGGCGACTCCCTGTTCGAGGTTCGGTGCCCAGAAGGGCAATGAGTGGTTCTGAATGAATGGTCATGGAAGGCCGGAGCTGTTGGGGCCTTGTGAGAACTCCTTGCACCGTTCTAGGTCGGCAGAGCTCCTGCCTGTTAGTCACAGATACCGTGTGGCCTGCTGGTCATGATGTTCCAGACCAGCTGCTCGTGGTGCCGAACTCCGGGTAAGAAGCGTGAGATTGAGACATTGATGTGGAGCTCTGGACCACCTCCATCCACTTCACACTTCTCGGGGCTTTGTGATGGTTTATCTCACATACGGGCCAGAAAGGCTTCAGAGCACAGGGGGGGGGGGGGGGTTCCAAACAATAGTTGCCGGGGCAAGATAATGACGAACTCCCTCCTTTCACAACATCCACAGCGTCTAAACGTGAAGCAGTGGCTATCTCCCTAGCAGACAGTCTTCTTACAAGGCTCAGTGGCGACAAAAGCTGGCCAAGACAAACTTGACGCGGGCCAGGCACCAGCATACAGGTACCAAGGCCTACTTCGCAGTTCATTTTCCGAAGCTAGAAGGGTAGTAGGCGGATGGTAGCCTTAAAAGGATAGCCCAGGAGCAATTGTATCATCTCTCAAGGTCTAGAACTGCGCAGAATTTGCCACGAAGACACGATGGGTGGTGTTCTGGGTCGTTGAAGCTCTTTGCGAACCATATCGTTTTTTTCCCGAGCTGATGCGAATATGAGACCCACTGTGATAGGACGCTCCTAGCTTCCGATGTCTTCTGAGCTTGAGTTTAGTGCGATTTGCTGCGCTGTCTAGATCGGACGGAAGGGGAGAGGGAAGAATACGTTTGACTTTGCAGGAGGGAATGAAGTGATTGATGGGTGCAAGAAACTCTGATGAGACACTCACCTACATCTACCCAGTATTTGGGTGGATGAAACCAATCTTCTTTGCAACATTCTGGCACTCAGGGCCTCTGCGGCAGATGAGTCGTGGGGAGTTACTCTCTGCGTTGGCAACTCTGTTCTGGTCGAGTGTCGTCTTAAGAGTTGCAGACCGCCTCATCCGCCTCGCAAATTCTGTACATATCCGTCTGCCGAACGGCGACAGCAGCATATGCAGGAACGGTTATGTAGGAACGGTGCCACTCAGCTGAAGATTTTGTTTTTTCACCTCTTCCCATCGTATTGCTTTCTGCCGCTCCATTGCGAATTCGTGTTCTTGTTAGACATTTCCAGCTTATGCAATACCATGGTCCGGATCTGCGTGTTCCATGTCCATAGGGTGCGCCCCCTATAACTGTCATTGAGAAACATATCCAGACGTTGATAATATCCAGTCGTTGGTATTGAGCCAAGGCCTTTGGCAGCCAACAACAGCAATAATGTAGCATGCATAAGAGCGGTCAGACAAGGTGTGCCATCCATAACAGCAGAAGTTGAAGATATTGGAATCTCAAATCGATTTGGTCTTCAGCAAGCTGTACATACTTGTTTCACAACCTGGATAATCCGAGACATCGAATCAGCTAGCTAGATGTAGGCGTGGTTGTTTCGTCGTGATGAAACATATCTCTGCGTGCGATCTGTCAGGAACGAGGTCGTAGTGGTTTCCAACTCTCGTCTCTCGTCCCAGATGCGTTTTCTGTAAACAGAGGTTGTATCTTGGATGCGTCTGCAATGCACCATGTAATATGTGTATGTAGTCACGGTAGTGCACTGTGGTTATTGCGTGGAAGGAGTGGAAGAATGTAACGCCAACCGGCGCGCAATGTGACCTCGTGAGTCGCATCTTGGCACCGTGGTTTCTCTCAGGTCAAGCAATAAGCGAAAATGTATGTATTGTGCTGTTGCGGGCCGCTTATGATTTGCGGGATTGCTGTTGTTGGAGTTGAAGTTGGAGGTTGGTTGCGCAATCGATTGACCAATCATTCGATGATCCGAGGCACGACGCCATTCTCAATGGGCGTTGGATTTTGGTCGTGCTCGTCTGAACGTAGACAAAGCAGGCCCGAGCTGTAGAAATGAGGAATTCTTGATGTAAAGTTCCTAGTCAGCTCGTCTTCAGAAAGAGTTAGTCGTAACTGTGCCCTAAAACATGGTAGCCATCAGACGAGGGTCTGTGCATTTGCCATGAGTGAACGCTTGGTCAACGTGTCCCAAGCAGGAAGGTGACCGTGCCCCCGATGACATCAATGTGCCAACCTCAGATTCTGTATGTATTGATCTCGAAGCCCGTATCTTCATGATATGTTGTTGAAGATCAACTTGTACATGGCGAAGTTGATCGGTGGTACGGGCCGGCAGTTCCAGCGGATGACGCCACGTCCCATTATGACGGGACTCGTATGCCAGCTAATCATATTGCATACCAATAGTTCGTTCGTAGAGGTATACAGTATGACAGCTCATTCCATATATAGACAGACGTTGGTTGTGCAAGGTGACCAGAAACAATTTGAGCTCTCCCATAACCTTCGTCATATCCATCCTTTGCTGTGACAAAATAAGAAAGGGGGAGGCTCAAAGTGCTGGAACCACTCTAAAAATGAAGGGTACGTACTCACATTTCAATACATATGTGACGTGTGCGTGTGTGTGCGTGCCTTGCATCACATTGCAGAATGGCCGACCGAGGCATGATCACGAACAGGCAGAAGATGCTGTCGAGATGGTCGAGGCGTTTCAGCGCTGTTTCAGGCCAATGAGGATACGTACCTGCACGCTATCGAACAATTTGAGAGCTCTCCCTGTTTATCACGAAGACGACACGACATCAACAGGCGGGGTTAAACTCAGATGGGAACTTTCCCCTGCAGCCCCTGCTAGCCAAGAAACCCCCTCCTCCACATGCAGCCCCGCTGAGGACCTCACCAACCCCCAACAAGTTAAGCTGATGATCAATGCTTAAAGAAGATCAAGAAAAGGAAGGTGGTTGGAATGATGGTTGCTTTCGAGAACATGATGATATCCACGCTAGAAGAGTTCCACCGAAGAGGATCCGGCACCAAGTTTCGAACTTAGCCTCCTTGAAGTCAACCCGCGGAGGCCCAGTGAACCAGCTTGGATGAACTAGCTTCTGGCTTGGGATATGTTCTAACGAAGGGGGTGGCTGAATGAGGACAGCTTGATGATCCGGTTGTCTCGAGTTCATAAAAACAGCAAGGTGGAGAGCAAGGTGGAGAGGAGAGGTACGCAGGAGCGGCAATGGTTTGAGAAGAAGTGATGGGGTGCAGAAAGTGTGTGCAGATTGTGGAACAGCTTCAAGCTCAGCTCGAAATCTGTAGTAGCATTTCCGGGGGGCAGATGGTATCTCCGGAGGGTAGTTCTGGATATGCTGAAGCTGCAAGATAGCTTGAACCGGCGTCGCCATGGCTGCGCACCCGCACGGGGATCGAACGAGTGCCGGCTGGGTCAATGAGCGAAGCAGGCGTTCATCGGAACCAAACTTTGGAGAAGCAAGGTTCATCAGGACCCATTTTCTCGTCCCCTGCTGAGGTTGCCTCTCTGCAACCCACGGATCCCAGGGAATGAGCGGCCGCGAAGACGATAGTTATCTCCAGATCGCGCGGCAGTTTGTTCGATGGGTTTTCAGGGGCGAGGACGACAAAGAGGTTGACGGTGGAATTTGAAATGGGTAAGGGAAGGTTTCCAGGATAAGGCGAGAAGCGTTGATCTTCGTCCTCCACACAGCATCGAGATGGTTGTCTGGTGGTTGTGTGTAGCGTAGAGGGAGGTTGATGGCGGGGGACATGGAAATGGCTCTGCAAAACATTAGGGCACTCGCTACTTATGGACCCACCTGCCGCTTAAAGCACGTTGCATACTTTTTGTGGGGAGAAGAGGAGGGCCAATTCATTTCTCTTCCAGTCTTCCTAGTACACTTTGCTAGGACACTTGACGTTCTTCACCCAGACTCCCAGAGCCGACAGCCTCACTTAACAATTAGAGCGGCACATGTGCACAAGCCGTAATGTGCACGTTCAAGCCATCTCGACGATACGTTCTTTTCAATGGCCGAGAAGTGACGAGAAGTGATCTTCGGTCGCACAGTCAGCACCTAAAAGTCTAAACCGATCACTCGACGTCGGGCAACCACCTGTTTCACCTTGCCCTCCAGGGGCAGGTTGCAGTCGTTGTGCTATCTAGTGTACCTTATTCAATTGACCATACCATGATGAAAGATCGGCGCCCAATTCCAGTGTTCGAGAAGCGGCACTTGGACTTCGTCGTTCCAAATTGGGGTTCAGCGTTCTTTTGACCCCTCGAGACAGGCTCAAAGCATGACAGACAACTCCCCGCGCGCAACGACAAAGAGGTGCAATTACTGCATCACAACGAGCTACGTCCTTGGCCGCCTGACCAGAAAGGTCTGCCTCGTTGACTCCCCCACTTTGCATCATCATCTCTGCATCGCATGCGACTAGCTTCCCGCTGTTCCAGGCACTCGAGAATCCTCTTCAGGAACCTCAGGAACCCCGGCACACCGGCCCCGGCCCCACCGCACTACCGGTCCACGCGGGCGAACAAGGTAGCCATGGAGTGGCCTCCTGATTCAATAGTTTCTCCTCGCCGTATACCACCACAATGCGAGATGAAGAGACACGGCGGATTCGGTCATTCCTTGAACACTGTCCAAAAAACCGTCAGCTCAAATTGGCCGAAGCAAATGTTTGCCACCAGATTAGGCAGGTCTATTCAATGCTCAAAAACCTTTCCCAACCAGCCGGCGCTTCTCCCGGGCCCAGCTCCGACTTCCCTTCTCCCTGCATTGGTCTGTCCGGCTCCGTAGTTCGTTCGGCATCCGGTTCCACGTGCCTTACCGGGCTTCCGTGGAGCCGTCCGTGGATCCGTCCGTGCGTGCAAATACGGGGAAGACAGGGTCTTCATTTTGACAGTTATACTCCACTTACTATGGTCCGATGTTGTCTTGCAGACCTTCGTAGATAAGGGACGTTTGTCTTGAGAGATGAAAGCGAGATCGGACTGAAGCCCCCAGTTATCGTTAGTGGGCAACATCTCACTGACTATTCCAACACCAGTCACCTTGGCAACAACGTGCCAAGATTGTCAGCAATGGAAACAACATCTCCAGTCTACCTACGTAATAAGCCCGATGCGAGCTTCGTGGTTTTGGCATTTGAGCTAAAGCTAAAGAAATATGAAGTAAATCATGAACGACGAAATACCGAGACAATGCTCCATTCAGGCGCAGTCTTTAGTCACTGGGCGCTATAAACCTCATCAGGACACTGGAGAAGGGATTCCTCCCCTTAGTCCCATTCTGGTGTTATGTCCGCTTTAAGGTGTATCACGGCTTCTACTTACGCTAGGCATGTTCTTCCCTTCCGAAACTTACGTAATGACAGCTCGGAACTTGGCGAGAAATGACATGAAGGCCCAGGCATGGTTTCAGGGGTCGGAGGCGAGAAAAAAAATGAAGAAAGGCATGCTCCCTCTTCCGTGTCCGAAGGAATTGCCGTTCGTGCCGACACCATTCGGCAAACTCCCGAGACACTCGCGAGCCGAACTCCGGCCGGGATTCCGACAAAGTGATATTGGGACTCACGACGTCGACAGACGGCACCGGAACGACCACGCAAGCTCTACCTATGCTGCGACACATCCAACACTCCATCTTGTGCGCACATGTCCGCTCAACATATAGGGTCGCATCGTATTATTGTGAAAATAGTATGAGGGGTAGGTTGATAAATCGTGCTTGATATTGATATCGCGACAGCAGGTAAGTAGTATATCATGGAAGTCGCGAGACTACCGTAGCACTCAAGGACCGTTGGAAGACATCGCAAAAGCGGAAGGTCGTTTGTTAAAAGGCAGGTATATCAGGGTAAGTGCGACTTAGCCATCCACTCTCCGGAGATGATGAAAGCTCTTTGCGGAGCTTTTGAACGAAGAAGTGCCGGGATCGTTAAGAGGTTTATAGCGTGAGGAGATAAGCATCGTGATGTCCGGCGAGTCGCATACGATACGGTGTCGATTGTGCGACGTGAAGACGGACAAAGGACAGGAATGCAAGCGGGCCGTTGACGGAGCGGGAAGATTACCGCAACGGGATGGCTGACGGTGCAGGATTGGTCGGTTGGCTGGAGTTTTGTCTTTTGACTCGAGGCATTGTTCAACAAGTCATCCCCGAAAGGTCGTGAATCTTACACTCTGACTGATAACATCAAGGACGTATCTATGGTGATAGCAGATATCAGATTGCATGTGAATGAAGCGAGGAACGAACAGAGGAGGTGTCAGTGAACATTTGGAGCAAGAGGTGATCTCGCCGTTGGCGTGGAAGGAACATTTAGTACAGAGGACCCTATCGCCCTTGCGATATTAGCAGGCCCCTTGTTTTAAGATCAAGGTCCCCTTGCACACCGGTCGGTCTCACAGTCTCAACTCCCTTCTACGATTGGCTTGGCCGGCAGACTTGTTCCCGTTTAGGAAAGGATGGGTGTGGAGCGGGAAGGTGGGACCCTCCATCGCTTCGCTTCGACCTCTTGCACTTTCTGTGTGGCTCCAGGTCTCTGGCCCCTCCAGTCCCATATCTGACTTCTCGGGGCACTCCTTCTGTCATTCAGTGTCTCCAGATACCTCTGTACCCGCGGCAACGCCTTCGTTTCTTTTCAAGCTGCATCATCAAATCTCCTCTCGGGCTGTCTGGCATCGACATATCGTCATGTCTTGCCTACAATTGTTTGCTTCTGTTCAAGACTCCAAAGGGAAGCATAGTTAATATTAAGTAACTGAAATCCACCTATAGCAATGTTGACTGTTCAAAGTTCCTGGCAGTGTTCCTGGCTGTGGACGTCCGGCGGGAGTGCCGCACCTTCCGGTGGATGCGATGTCAATCCGCCCACTTTCCGTCCGCGCAGCAGTTCAGCTGTCAGGCAGGAGGTTCCACTGTCTGCTTCTCACAGCGAAGTGGGTCTATTGCGGAGGGGTCCACTTAGTTTCTGGTCGTCAACTTCGTCTCCTTCTCGATTGGAGCTATCGTCTAGCGCAATCCTTCGCGTTCCGACCGACAACCACCAAGCTTCACCAACTCGAGCGACCCAGCTTCTATTGCATCCGCTATCCCCAATCCGCCCGATGGTGTACACATGATACCCAGCCGGTTGAAATGCTTCACTTTGTCGAGCCGTGGGCCCCATGAGGACAGAGCCGACCAGGTTAGTGTTGGTACGCAAGGCACTTCCACTCAAGGTGAGCAGCACTGTGGCTTCAAGATCCTTAGGCCATTGCATTGAGGCTATCGCCAGGCCCTCCCCAGGGCTCTTCAGATTCGCTTCTCTCCGGAGATTGCAAAGTGGACACATCCAGATATCAACATGCCGCCACACCAGCATCATCCAAGAAGTTCACCTAACCCTACTGCGCTGGTTCTAGACCCAAGACACCATCAACTCATCGCTTCATCCCTGGCTCTCGCTTTGTCTCGGTGGTTCGTCGGTTGCCTTAGGCTTCCGTCCAAGATTACCCAAGCAAGGGACTTGGGTGCAAGTAGGTTAGACTTAACAGTATGTCTCCAGACTCTTAAGCCAGATTCGTATTTTGCCTAGCCTACCACTTACAGTTCGCATAGGATCATTTACTTACATACTATGCAGTACATACCGTCCGCAAAGCAAGCTGCGCTCGTGGGCTTCTGCCATACCCACTGCACTCACCCACCCCTACCGATACCCCTGTTAGACCACGTTCGGTAGTCGGCCCAGGTACTACCCCCCTTTGCCTTTGGCCGTTGCAGGAGACCGGCCTAAATAGTAAAGTTGTGAAAAAAAAGGTTAACCAAAAAGGGACAGGCGAGACAATGGACATCTGCACCCCAGTCCCAAGCCCTTCTTGCCCAGGGTTACTTGCTGCTGCAACATCGTCTCCGTCCCCGTTACAGGCACCGCAGCTCCTTGACTCCCCCCTTTGATCCAGCAACGCTTCACATAAAGGGTCTCGTGGTGCCTTTTACTCACCGAGAAACCAGTTCGACCCGACTAGAGTGACCACCAACTTGTGCATATAGGCCCATAACCGCAGCCGACGCACCAACATTCGCTCACTACCTACGGACCTTTATATGCCTGCATTACAGACAGTTTATCCACCACGTATATGGCAGACGCGCCAACCCGCATGACAGCTGCGCTGCTTACATCAACAAGAGACACTGAAAGATCGGATATCAGACATCTGCGTTAATCGAGTAACGTGTGGGTCCGACGAGTTTTGCGACAAGAGATTGAGACACTCAAACTTTGTCACAGACAACCTACCACAACCATTTTGAATAACTTTGGAACCGTTCTCGAGATCATTTGTGGCTACCGAATTTGGGAGGAAGCTAGTGCACACCACTTCACGATTACTAAACGACCGCCTCAAACGAGAACGATTCTTCTGATATTGCTATAGTCTGAAGGGCTCGTTTTCGGTATCAGGAATAGCATTCAGGGGTGAGTTGGGACGTCCAGAGGCTGGAAGATCAACAACATTGGCATGCGAGTGTGCGCCTTGACTTGCGTGTTTGACTATCAGACATAATGGATTATAGGTCCGGCTGAGTTGATCTTGTTTGTGGTTCCTTGACTAACCATGTACCTTACCTTAGCTCTTGTGGGTCATCGCCGGCGAACGTATCTCCACGGAACCTTTTTAGACGACTTCGTGTCCAGGGCACGGCCTTGTCAACGAGCACTTTGGTGAGTGAACGCGATTCAGTTACGCTTCTTCAGTAGCTCTCCTTCCCACCGCTTCCCCTCTGTTTCAAAGACTCCAACATCAACGGCGTCCTTCTGATCTACTGCATCATGCAGTCTTGGGGCCATGTCGTCATTCTGATCTCGGGCGGAGAATCTTAGTCGACACAGACCCCCAGGCTGGCATCGGGATGTCGGACGTGCTGTAGCCGACTGGATGACTTCTCGAGAGTGTTTTACTCTTTTGATGTGTATCTAGTTTGATGTCTTCCGCACCTTCGTCCCATTGTTGGTGTCTACGTATGGCACGCTGGGTTGTAGTAGAAGGCCCGATTTTCTCTTTCCCCACGTCAAAGCTCCCGGAGGTAGTTTGCCTTCCATCCACTACATTTATCATCACGCGTGGAGCTCGTCCGGAAACCGAATGACTCGACCTTCATATTTTCTGATTCTGCAGTTCCTTCGTTCTAATACGTTGTTTGTGTCCTTAGGTTTGTTGATTCAATTTGAATATCGGTACCTATCCGTCGTGATTTCAGGTCGTATCTTTCACTCGCTCAAGAGAAACACGAGAAGAACTTAACGAACAACGGGACAATAACGACACTGGTGTTGGATTCATCCTCACGCCCGGCAAGTTATATATTCCGGCACACACGGCCTTTTTGCTCAGATCACATTCCTTCTCTTCACACCGAGCCAGGCCTCAGACAACTTTGGCCACTCGCCATAACCACGCACTTGTGGCCCGCCCACCGGAGCAGAGCGCCGTCGCGCACACACGCAACATAGTAGACAGTTCCAGGCTATCCGGAGTTTCTGCGTCCAGCTCCCTATCACTCATCACTCCGCTCTCTTTCCCATCCAGGTTTATCCCTTCACACCTTCTCCCCCGCTCTTTACCTCCTACAGCCAGATACTCTTCCGGTCCATAGCGGGAGGCAAATCAATCCACGAGGACAACCAACTTATAAGACCAAGTTCCAAGGTGCACGACCATCGTCCGCCCGCAAACTTTGTGCTTTGATCTTTCCGTCCAGGAGCACAAACGACCAAAGGAGCAACGACCCGAAGCGCAAAGGCAGTTTCACTTTTGTATGGAACTCTTTCAAATCATGGCTGAAGATCCAGAGAGGCCTCGTCCGTTTTTGTGTGACTGGCAGGGTTGCGGCAAGGTTAGTTACTGAGCACTCCTTTCGGAAGTTCCTTTGCACAGGCCGTCGATCCATTTGTTCGCTTGTTCGTCCGTCTGTTTGCTCGAGACCATGGCTCGTGATAGCTTCTTTGATGCCCTCTTCAATCGGTGCCCCTGGTGTCCCATTCCAGCAACGCCAGATGTTATTGGAAAAGGCTTGATCGTGGAGCCTCGCTGACTTATCCCTTGTCGTCCATCTAGCGCTTCAACAGAAAGTCTGATCTTCAGAGGCACCACCGCATTCACACAAACGAGCGGCCATACGGATGCAACTGGCAAGATTGTGGGAAGCGGTTCATTCAGCGCAGTGCCCTCACTGTACACCTCCGAACGCACACTGGCGAGAAGCCTCATCAATGCGAAGTTCCTGAATGCAGGAAGCCATTTGCCGACGTAAGTTCAATTCGCTGATCTTTATTCGAGATGGGGGACTGACTTGCTGACCTCGTCTGTTCAATAGTCCTCTAGTTTGGCCAGACATCGCCGTATCCATAGGGGAGAAAAACCATACCGTTGCCAAGATGTTGGCTGTAACAAAGCGTAAGTGTTTCTTGCGGTTCCCAAGCACAAATTTCCCTGACGATCCTCCGTCCCTTCCCATGTCGCCCCCCCCCATCTGCGGCACTAACCGCCATTTTAACAGTTTCTGCAGAAAAACGACCAGAGACAAGCACCATACCAACTCCCATCGGGGTGGCATCAATCGCTCCATGACCCCCAGGCAGCAACTACACCCTGGCTTCGGCTCTGGGTTCGATCAGTTCCACATGTCGGCACCGCCCGACCTTACAGCCAGCACCGAAAGTAGCCCGGCTGATAGCACTGCCTACTCGCCCGCTGCTTTGGAAGGTGACTGGTCCAACCAAAATTTCAACAACTATACGCACCTGCCAAACCTGCAGGAAGCGTCGCTCGCCCTTCAGAACCAGATCAGATCGCAACAGATACCACAGCTCATGCCCTATATGCCATCAAGGGTTATGCCTTCCTACTCTGCGCCTCCCTCAAATATGATGACCCAACAGATGCCGCAGCAGGGGAACTTCAGCAGCTACTCACCTTCGCCTGTGGAGTCTACTCAACAGCAGCCATGGGCGACAGGCCTACAAAACAACCAGCGCCAGTATCAGCGTGTGTTGACCTCCAACGACACCGCTCCCAGGATGTTCTCACCCTATCCGGCTCCACCCAATATGATGCCCGGCCAGAATGACTTTAATAGTCAATACCCGCCGCCTCAACAGCAGCAATCATGGGGTATGCCTCAGAACCAGGGCCAGCAGGAGCAGCGTCAGTATTCACTGCCTTCCCCGTCGCAGCCTATGACACCGGTACCTGTTTCTGCCGGTACTGGAGCCATTCAACCACTGCAGCCGATGCCGGGCCACATCTATGGTGCGAGACTCGTCGGTGATGATCTCGGTGACCACTTTTTCAAGGTTGAAACCACTGCCGATGATAACAATCCGGGAATGACCCTGCCGGATGCGAGGTTTGCTGGCTTGTAAAAATCGCGGTCGATCCATCGATCGGTGAACTCGACTTGCAGTTACTTTTCTCTTTCTCTTGACTTTCGGAGTTTGTTTGTACGGGGTTTTCCCTGCTCTTCCTTCCCTTCGTCTTTTGATCATTTGGGTATGGGATTTGGTGGGGTCTTTTGCATATGAGATACCTGAAGTTCCAACACACGCACGCACACACACACTTGTTTGCATAAGGGAAGCCCTGGGAAGGAGTGTTGCTTTTGGTTGTTTTGCCGTTCTTAGCTTGGTGGTTGGTGGGTCCTTATCCTTCACTTCTTTGTAACTTCTTTGTCTGCTAGGATTTGGGGTTCAGGTTTGCTTGAGATCGATCTTGTATGTATATCAAGGGCATGACATAGCATGACCATGACATGGCCATCATGGGTTATGGAATAGGTATGAAGGGAAGGGAAAGGGAAAGGGCAATTGGTTGGGCAATGCAACCCGGATATACCCCAGGGATATTGGACTGGGCTAGGGCAAACCGGGTGGAGGAAGTCATTTGAGATAAGATTTTGAAGTAACAACTAAGTAACAGACATATGTAATGAGAACTTGATGCAACAGAAGACATATATGGGCGCAAGACGATGAGGTGTCATGAGATGAACATGTTTTCCGGATGGAGAAATGGGTTTGGATGGGGTTGAGTTTGGGTTAGGCAGGAAACCTCAGGGAGATGGGATTCTTTGCGTTTGCTTGGGTGGATGATGACGGGCTGGATGTGGATGTACCATAGCATAGGCATGATAGTTGTTCAGTAATCTTTCATAGGAGACCTGGTTGTCTGGCCTTCTTGGTCTGGAGACAAGATGAAGTGTGCACTTGCTTGATTGACTCTCAGCAAGACATTGCCGAACATGGAATGTCTCGGGCTCCGGAAGTGTGCGCTTGCTCGATCTGTTATTCCCTGTTCCACGGTAACCGCGTGCGATTACTGCCCTTGAGAAACGCAAGGCGGACAATACCC
>RAON01000224.1:0-43110 GCA_009805295.1 Neurospora sp. FGSC 6877
TTTTTTTTTTTTTTTTTTTTTTTTTTTTTTTTTTTTTTTTTTTTTTTTTTTTTTTTTTTCTCACTCACCTTCGGTTTGCGGCTCACCAACGTGAAAGTCATTCATGGTACCAAGCCAGAAACGACCATGCGGATCAACGGCACCGTCGTTGGACCTCATTCTGTCGGGCTCGCCGCCAATGCGGGTCAAGTAGTCATACTGACCCGTCTTGCGGTCGAGGAGGGCAATGCCATACTTAAGCGCCACTAGAATCTTTTCCTGCGGATCCTGACCCTGGATGTTGGCCGTGACACCAATCGGGGAATCTAGCTGGAGGGTCTTGAGCGAATCTGGCCCTTCCGTGACCGAGACGGTGTGGAGTCGCTTTTGCTTGATGTCGACAAAGCGCAGCGTCTGGGTGCCCTTTTCGAAGTAGGGACCCTCTCCGAGCTGGCAGTGCAGATCCAGATACGGCTCGGTGACGTGCCACTGCTGCACTTGGTTCTGGTCGGCCATGGTCTCGTTGTTTGACTAAGTTGAGGTAGAAGTCTTGGCGGTGGTTGGGAACCTGAGACGGTAGTGCGGTGGGTGATGCAGGCAACTCCTAGGAAACGATGGATGGTGATGCCTGTTGGGTGGACAGAAGAGGCAAGTCCAGAGGAGGCGGAAGTTCCGTATTGAGACCCAGTTGAGCGGATGCGGTGACGAAGCAGGCGGGCCTAGTGAAGCAAGTGCTTGACTAGAATCTGCTCGCTGGAGCTGTCAAGGTGACTGGCGTTGACGATGACTGGTTGCCGGACACGAGCAAGTTGCAGCCGGAGGCTATGGCACGGCAGCTACACCGTACTAAGTGGGCGTTGGCTTGGTGTCTGTCACTCACTTGTCAGCGCGCGTGTCTAACCGGAAGGTTCGCCGGGTGGTTTTGAGAGCCGGGGATGTGTCGATGGCTCAGGATATCAGGATGGCCGACATGGCTCGATGGAGAGAGTCGGCCGCAAAGGAGCGGTGTGTGTGGGCTTTGTACAATACAACTCAACCTACATGCGTACTTGCGTTACAGAGTCTGCGGATGCAGGCTGATCAAACTCTTGTTCATGCACGTCGTCGTGCTTGCAGGCGAGGCGACGGTTCTCTATCCAGTTCCAGCTTCAGCCGGAGGACGTCGAGGAGTTTCCATCTTTTTGTCTTTTATACACAGTAGTAGAGGCCAAGGTGTCGCCAATAGTCTTGACGTTATCGGCGTCCATCGAGTGGGTCGCCGCAGTGCGGAGCAGCACTGGCCGTGTCATAGACTGCCATCCGACGGGCCCCTCCGCACCGGATCCCTTATCAGGCGTCCCGGCTTCCGGAAATCGGGCCTGGCATCCGTATACACGCGAGCGAGCCGGCCGCCAAACTGCGCGCTGCGGCTGTCGAGGGCCGCGTGTGTCCCGGTCCAAAGGCAGGAAGGTTGTAACGAAACCACGCGCGCACTGCGCTGTCACGTCGGTTGGATCGGCTGTCACGATGCCGTGGGTTGCGCTGCCTAGGAGTGCTGGAGAGGTGAAAAAGGTTGAAAGATTGGTTGGTCCTGCCCACTAGTCCTGGAAAGGTACCCGTAGCCTAGTCCGTGCGCCGTAGCTTCTAGGTTACTTGTACAACGCTAGTGCAGTGAGTGATCTAATGTGAAGTACCTTGATGGCACCAGACATTGCTGTCACTTGCAAAGGAGGTGCCTTGGCGTGCGGCAGCTACCCGTTGGACATCGCAGCAGGAGAGGAAACACCTCAGATGCCATTTCCTCCAGACAGCGAGCGAGTTCCACTTGTTGGTTGTTGGCAGTCTGGATGAGATATGTCCTAGCGCGCTTGCAGCGCTTGAGCCCACGATCCAATCAATCCACGCTCGGAGAACGGGAAGCTGGATGTTTCGTACAGATAGTAAGTAGGGGGGTTCTGAAGTAAGGAACCAAAAGAGATGGCCCACCAATTGGCCGTGATATGGAAATATTGAAGCTTGCGCTACGACATGTCCAGAAACATACCTCTAGGGGCTTCTCAAAAGAGCCAGCGCTGCATGTTAGGGCGGCCGTTGAGCAATCGGATGTCGACCATGAAACGTCATGATCGTGAATGACCCTGGTGCCTCAATTGCAACCGCCAATCCCCGACATTCACGACGTGAAAGCCTCGTCCAAATCGAGGAAGCCGACCAAGCTTAATGTTGGTACTCTGTGGGCAGGAGGTCGTTGGGTTTCCGAGTTAGGAGACAGCTGATGTTTTGGCTGCAACTAAGGTATCTTCGAATCGGAAAGTGTTTTCGCGTGCTGTTCCAGCGTTAAAGCCAATACAGACACCGGTCAGTTTATGACAAATGTTGCGGTAACGTACGTAATGCAACTTCTAGGTCAAGATACTCGAATCAGTACAAGAACATGGCTTGATGTAACTCGTCCTGCATATTTAGGGTTACCAAAACGGTCTTTTGAGCTGTTCATGGTAAATGACTACAGCGAAGAGTTAGTTCGGCGTCCAGACACCCCTCTTGATCCTAGAAGGCGGAAGGAGGCATTTCCATTCATCCATGGTGGTGTTGTCATATTATTTTAGGCCTGCCCTGTTGTCTGCGCGTGAGAAGCATCACGGCAAGGGGCCTCTTTTCGCCCATGCATTTGATACGGTTGAAACTCCCGTCATTGCTAGACGCAGGACGGACAGGCCCATCGACCATTTAGGAGCCTTGGGCCCTAAGACAGGAACACATGATCGACCGCTGCTGCATGCACTATATGCCCCGGTCAGCTTCTAGGGCTCTCGATAGGCCAGACGAGCAGGCAGATGCGGGTAAGGCCCGATGGTCCCAGTCTTTGATGCCTTCCCTTCTCCTAGCGCAAAGCCATCCAGTTGAAACGACCGTATACGTAGAAAGTAACTTCTGCGCTCGCTCGTATGAGGGAAAGGAGGAGATGAGTTGCAACTGAGGTATTATCCAACAAGCAAACATTGTCCCATCACAAAGGTTCTGTAGTATGCGATTTGGGTGGCCTCGAGGACAAAGTCTTAGTGGTCAGTACTTCCTTTGGGCACTGGCTTTCTGGCTGCCGTCGCCGACTTTGCTGACATCTGTCCGCAGTTTGAACTTTGAAGGGGCAAATATAAAGCGTCATAGGAGGATACCTACCTATAGCAATCCTCCTGCCTTTGTCCCTCCGAAAGCCCCACGGGAGCCCCTGCCGGTTAGGTGCATCCGGGTGCAAATAGCGTCGATGGCGGTAGATCGAGCTGGAAAGGCGGTCAAAAGCCCATTGTCGAATCGGAAAACGCGCCAGCCCTAGGCTCTTTTGCTTCTGGGGAAGATATGGGGTATTGAGCAACGGTAGACCCATCGTTATCCGTCGTTTCCATCCGCCGTTGATGTCATGAATCGTCAGTTTCAAAGATACTAAGGACTTCGGTAAGTTGATTTGAGATATTCGCAAATGACGGCACCAACACCTTTGGCATTGGGCAATAGATGTGAATGCCTGAACGTTGAGTTGGTTGCTTGTCGTCGGAGCATGATGTCGAGTGGTTGAATTGTCGTCACTGTATCGCCATGCTAGGTTGGCCGTGCAGGTAGTACATACCGTGTCAGACCTGTCAGGGCCCGTGCACTAATTAAAGCCCCGACACACGCAGGCGGCTAGAACGCGGGGATCTGTATGCCATAAGCTGCAGCGCGTTTCCGCTTCACCTTCAGCTCTTGGCAACTTCAAGGGAAAGATGGCGACGAAGTCGTTGGGGGTGGCCTTGCATCGAGACCACTGCCATTTGTTTCCTCTGGCGCACTCGACATTGGGCATTCCACGTTGTTGAGACCGATGTCCTTCAACGTCCCGTTCGTCTCAGAGACTCGACTCAGTACCAGATGTAATTTCGGATTCGCAAGACGTCAAAGCCGCCGGCGTCACAATTGTGATGGGCTGGGCCTGCTGCCTACTCAGCATGGAGTGATCTGAATGCGGAACCCGGGAGAATGGATCCAAAATTGACAATCTCGTCTTCGGACCAGTAATCAAGCGGGAATGTGCCATGTTGGACCAAATATCGATACGCCGACCTGGATGGGATTCTGGAGAGATCACCTCATCCGGTCACACTGAGCAAATGCGCGACCCAGCTCGCAGCAACTATCCGACGTTGGAACGGGCAGAGGCATGAAGAGCAACGAACCAGTCTGTGCGTTTCGAAAGTCACCGAGCACCGAGTAGACAGTAGACCGAGCACCTTCATCAACGCTGTCCTTCCCTTCCCTCGTCCCTGGCGCCAACAACGCGATATGAAAAGGAATGTTTACACGGTGCACCTCCTATCCAGGCTCGCCCGGCTGAGCCAGGGCACCACACCATCTGAAGCATCGTGTGAACGAGGTCGCATGTTGGGTCGCAGAACCTAGGCAACCAGCAGAAGCCTCACTTTGAATGTGCAAGGAGCAAGGCCAAAGTCAATTTGAGCACGGGATGTGTCCAATTTGCTACCAATACGCCATTGATCCTGACGGAGGGTTGCAGTCAACGTAGTTCCCAACCAACCATGGCCGATCAAGATACAGATGCCGTTATGTACCTGCCTCTGGATATGGATTTGGAGGTACAATCTCGGGTTGGCAATCCCCAAAACAGTCAGCCATGGTACGGTAGCAGCCCAACCAGAGGAGTTTGATATCTGCAAAACAACCCAACATCTGGATCACCTGGCAGTTGTTGCATGTGGGAGGCGTGTCAACGCAAGTTCAGGCGTCAATCGACGCAAGTTCAGTGGTGAGTTTTTTATCATGTTTCCGAACCTGGTGCTTCCAATGATATGATTTTGAGAGGAGAGATGCAAGAAGGTGGTGCTGCGGAGGTGTTCTATGGAAAGTTCCAAACGCCCAGCCAAGGTCCACTGTGCAGGGACAGAAGGAACTGAATGTGACGGAAAGCGGAAACCGAAAATACCAAACACCACCTGCAGGGGCATCCCCAGAGACACGGGGGCACTGTGTAATTTACAGCAGAAATGGTTACATCTGCCCTTCACACTTCGGTTGCAAGTTGCAACTGCAGTCGACAACACCACTCCCATTGCTACCTTCTTGGAGGTTGGTACTGGCGTTGGCAGGCACGATGGAGGACGTTCCTTCTACTACATCTCGGGCTCATCTACGGCGAGCATTCGTGGATGACAGGGCAAGTTCAGGGCAAGGCAGCCCCAGCCCTTCCACACTGCAATTTTGTGACTTTGTGGGCTTGCACACTTTCCACAATTTGCACCTGTCCGTTTCCACTTATTACCACCCATCTCGAGATCTCCATTGGCCTCCAACCAGCAGCTTGGCGACAGCATCTGCAAAATGGAGGTCAAGCTTTTTCACCTTTACTTGACCTGCTTGGCTGAGAGATCCGTACTGGATAGTCGACCATCTTACAATGGATCGTGCATTCGACCTCAGCTTTCCCACTCGCCGACTTTTCCCCCCTCCCAGTGCAGCATCACTGTACTGATGTGTCAGACAGCCCAGATGCCAAGAACGGCCGCTCTGCAAGGACCATTATATGGAAAATGGGGTGTCGCAACAATCGAGCCACACTGACCACTCAAGGCACTCCACAGAACCCGATCTGGTAGCCACATCACCATGACAGCCTCTGAAGCTACGCTGCTACGCTGTTACGCTACCTGGGCCCGGCCCCGTACATACATACCGGACAGGCAGAGTGACACGCCTACCCGACCCTACAACTCCAAAAACCTCAGGCGGTGCGCCCACGATCTCGTGCCTTATTTGACCACTCTGGCGAACGACATTCCCGCGTTTATTTTGGGTTCGTTGCTTTCCGGGATCAAGTTAATAAACGTACAGGCCCGTAATTTGTTCGGGATGGCATCAGCTGCTGCAACTGGGCATGCCTGGCATCAGGATACGCAGCACGCACCCGTCTGTCGCCATGCAACATCACCTCACATCATTCTCCTGGAGAAGATGCCTCTGAGGCTCTGTCGTCTGTTTATCACCTCCCGTCAGCCGGCATGCTCAACACTACCAGCTCCGCCCTGTCGTGTAATCCCTTCATTATCTCTCCTTGGTGCGGATTCCATACAAAACAAGCTACCGGCCGACCCTATATTGGCCCATGCAGCCGCCGCGACTTTGTCAAGTCCACCGGAGCCACGCAACGACAACATTCTGCGCGCAAAACCTGACTACGCCGTACAACATGTAGGCAGTGGGTCATGCGAACCTCTTTTTCTCCGTAGGCTTTTCACTTCGCCCGCTCACAAATGGCAGGTCTTTTGGTAAGCTTTGGATCCTGGGAACTCTCGTGGCGAGCCAGAGTCGGGATGAAATATCCAAGATGCCAAGGAGGCCAAGTGAGACCATAAGCACAAGTTCTCTGTCTGGAATAGGATCGTCAAATCGCATCGTCCGCCTCATTCACGCACATGAAGCACGGTGTACGGAACGAGCACCTGCTTTCCCCCGGGAACCTCAAGCTTGCTGGGTTCTGACCACTGGTAAATCTGTGTGTGGATCACTATGGTTCATTACGCGCATCATCGCTACCGCCCTCTCCACCCGTGATAACCTTCGGGATGGCGACATATCTACCCAGTATGTGCCCTGGACTGGTTTCCTTGACTGCGTGCACGGAAATTGCTTGACTGTTCACACGGAAACCTTTCGCTCACGCGAGATGCCGAAACTTCCAAGGATCCTCCGGCTGTTGTATTTTTGATACGCGACAATACCGATACGACGTTGCCGGTTTTCTTCTCGTCTCACATATAACGTCTGCCACAGCTAAGATGAGTGATACCAGAAATCTGAGCCTCTCAGTCATCCTAAAAACGGCACGGTGCGTGTTTATAGCCAATCCGGAAATTTCTCCAAAAGCCATGCCAATGCTTACCTCAACTGCTCTGCGGAAAGTCTGAATCGACCCATTGTCAGCAATGAACGCGAGTTGCCATTTTAAACTAGCCGCCTAGGCACAGTACCGTCACGGGCTTTCAGGACTTGCATTTGCCGCTGATGCGAGCGATCCACCACCAACCCAGTTGTTTGGGCCGTATGCTCGGGTCACGCCGAGAGGGTCTATGGTCGTGCTTGTGTGGATGTCTGTGAGCTTTTGGACTTCATGGACCTCACCACATGTACGCAATTACATATCGTGGTGGAATCACGAGACAGTGTCCTGTTAGCCCTCATTGATCCATCCATCTCTAGGCCGACATAACCCATGCTGCCTACAGGGTGGACTCTTCCCGAAAAAAACGGCCAGCAAAAAGGGAAATCCGCCCAAGATAATTTGAGCGAAAATGGCAACACGCCAACCGGAAGTGCTAGGTAACATTGAGTCTGTCAGTTTCCCCAGGAGGATCGTTGACAACAGCCCTGTCAAGACTTTAGTACCTACCAAGCGACCACTTCAACATGACATGGCTTTTATAACCCCTGCTTTTCCTCTGCGTTGCCGCACCCCGGCAGCTACCTATCCACTCACTGCCTGCTGACTACTACTGTGTACCTATTCCGCCATTATCCCCGTGTTGACTTGTCCACCCCTCGGTACACACTACGTACCGGTACCAGCACGACCACCCAGCAGATAAAAAGCAACTTGAACAGAACGGGTCGAGCAACAGAAGCATGGGTGAACAATTACAGGCTCCGGAATATGCTGGTCACTGTGGTCGGCGGAATTGAGACACCCTTGGAGCTCACACGTCAACTCAAGGGCTGTGGCTTGTCTCGTGGGACGACCTATGCTCCCCTTCCCACGACCTCTGCTCTTCAGGTAAAGCAACAGTGGTCCAATCAGATTATATAGTCTGGATCCTGCTGGCGGGGACCTTGAAGCGCAATTTTGCCTCAACCCGATACCGATTCTTGCTTCACCACCGTCACGACATCCTGACTACTCGTGAACCCAACGAGAATTCCACCAGAGGCAGACGGACTATCGCAAGAAGCTAACGAAACATAAGGATCTGAAAGGAGGCTTCGTCTTGACCTACGCCCACTCAAGCGGCGAACCTCTAGCGCTACGTGGTCTCCAGGACCATTCAAGTGGGCGAGTCTCCTCCTGACGACGATGAGTGGTCCAGAAACCTGCATCCCATCCCACCTTGTCACCGCAACTACTCTTGCATCGATTACCCACCGGGACTGCTCGTCTACGCCTGTCATTTTTTCTCTACTCCGCTAGGGGCCGTCGAGCTATCCGCCGGACGACCATCCTGTCGAAGTAGTCCCCGCTCGCCTCCACCCGCTGCTAGTCTCTTTGGCTCTTGTCTCTACGCCAGCTTTGTCTCTAAAGCTTGACAACTTGGCTGACACGTTGGTTGTACGGGCCTCGAACACGTACCCGACATCTTGCAGCTCATCCTGTGTGTGCGTTTGCCGCTACTGCAGTCCGGAACCGACACCGTCCTCGCTATTCGAACGTGGAGCTGGCAGTACTTCCGACTCGGGTGCCACGCTCTTTTGCAGCATAAAGAGTCACTCATCCGTCGCACCAGCCGCTAGCAACACTCTCTTCTCCAACAAAGGTGATTTAATAAACCATTCTATACAGTACCACCGTTAAATCCGTCACGCTGGCGATCCAAGCTCTTTCCCGTCCCCAAGAGCCTCCCCGGAGGTGGCTCGGCGCGGACTCTTCAGACCCCATCTCTTCCATTGCCTACAGCTTTGGGTCTTCGAGCACGACTTTTGGACACAACGGCTTACCAAGTGTCAGCTCCGGGTTTATACTCGCTTCACAGGGTTCCAACGGCGACAACAGTCGCCAGTATCATGGTGCAGAAGACCAAAGAAGCGAAGGGGAACAGGCAATGTCACAGAGGGGCCCTGCACCTCACCCTCCCGCGCTCACATCGTCGCGTGACGTTCACTCCCCGTCGCCATCCTACCGAGCCTTTGGTCAAGATGGACCGAGCCATCAGCACCATCGTAACCCAAGCAAGACCTCAATGGCCACCATCGACGGAAACCCCACTCAAACAGGATCGAAAACTTCCGGTGTGCACAACATTCTGAACCCTTCCGAACCCCAAGAGCGTCTTCCTACACCCGCCCCATCTCTCCCAATGCCTTCTGCCCAAAGGGGTAGCCCACAGGCAACCATGAGAATGGGCCAGTACCCAGTTGATGGTTCCCCATCTCGCTTTTATGGTTATCAGACGCAAAGCATGCCCGGGTCGCGAACTACTACTCCAGTTCCCGCCGCATCCTCCATGGTGCCTCCTCTGGCTTCTGAGAACGAATCTCCTATTACCAACCATCCCTTTCCAATGACCATGTCGAGGAGGATGTTAACCCCGAGGTCCCCAAGACCATCAAGCATAAACCGCGGGACACCAAGGCCCATGGAAGGCCAACAGCTCCCAAGCATGCCATCCCATGTTCAAAGGACCCCAACGCCGTCTCACAACACTTCACCACTCAGTGGTCCCCCAACTTTCCCAGGTTCTCGTCCATTTTCCGGCCCGCTCCACGGACAGGGAGCTTCTTTACCTCCCCCGCCTGCGCAACCGAATACCGGAATGATTGCTCCGTCATCCCAGCCGCTTCTGGGTCAAAGACTTCCGCCGCCTGTAACAGCAGGGCCGTCACAATCTGGCCCTCTTACTCGGGAGCCCGCAGGAAGACCTGTTTCTCACCCGTCCTTCCCCAGTCCTCCAACCACGACTACTGGACCCGTATCAGGCGGGTTGACCGCCGCTTATCTGCTTCAGGACCGGAGCAGGCTTGCAGTTGATGGCCGACAGCACATGATTACCATTACACCATCGGTTGGCGAAGAGATTTTGGTTCCGGTAGATATCCATCAAGGCTCGAGACAGGCTGATGCGAAGCGACAGCGAAACGCGGGAGCCTCGGCGCGGTTCAGACAGCGAAAGAGGGAGATCGAGCGGAACAGGGAGAGGGATTTGCAGAGACTGGAGGTTGAGAGCCGGGAGTGGGCCAAGAAAATGCAGGACTTGACCACTGAGCGCGATTACTTTCGCGGCGAGGCAGAACGTTTGAGGAAGATTGTGGCTGGAATTCCGGAATTCAGCAAGCTGGCGGACCCAGCACAACCGACTCCTGTATCGTCGCCCCCAAGCGTACCCTCGTTTTCAGTCGAGAACAGCCCCCGTACGGGACCGCTACCTCCACCGCAGCCGCAATCCCAACCCCCACAGTCTCACCAGCTTTCAAACACTTATACTCATTCACGCACCCGGTCGCATCCCGACAACACCCATTCGTCTCCATACGACGAGTCCTTGACACTTGAGAGGCCCAGAAGACGGAGGAGGACTGATACAGAGCCGTCGCCCACTACTGGAGCTTACGCACACAACACGCCCGCTCCCATGGCCATGCCTCAATCAGCCTTCGGATTGGCTCACTCACCTCATCTTCCTCCTCCAAGATTACCCCCTCTTCGGGGACTTGATCAGCCTCAATCGACCACAACCCCGCCCCCTGCGTCCAATGGACCGCATGCTGTCCCCTTAACTTCGCAAAGCCCATCAGGCGGTGCCTATCAGCCCTATCCTCCTGCGCCCACTCCTAGGCCAGAGATAGGATGGGCTATCAACCAAAGAGGCCCCCTCGAAGGTGCCCATAGACATCCGTTGCAGGGGCCCCATAGTCATCCTGAAAGCCTACGAAGGCCAGTTGAGCAATGGAGGCATGAGCCGCATTCCAGCCGACCCGCCGCTTAACGAGCGATCTCGCTCAAGTCTGACTACACAACATTACGCTCTTTATTTTCGCATCTTTCTTTTGTCTTATCCCCTGATCTAGAGTTACCTGAAAGCGAGCCCGGGCAACCGGCAATGGCTGTTTCATTGATGAGAGCGTGTTTCTTTTCCTAGACTTTGTGTCTTACTACGTTCGTTTTGTATCAAAATTCCATCTGTCATGTTGATTCACTTCGTTCCATGTTTCACATTCATCGTTACTTCTTTTACTGCTTCCTCCTGAACCAAGTTTGCGTTCGAGCGTCATACGGCTGGTCCTTACCGCTACCTACCCTTCGCTTACGCACCTAATCCTTCTACAACCACGGATTATCAACCGACTAATCAGCTTTCATATATCGCAACTTCGCTGCCCCATTAGTCTGTTAATATCCCTGCCTATAACGGGGCCGAGAGGAGGTGGTCACGGGAACATGTCCCGTGTTTTTCTCATTTTGGTATGCACACAGGGTCATCATCATTGGGTTGGTGTTTTACGGGGATTTGGCTTTTATCATGTCCGGGGGTGGCGCTTTGCATTTTTGGCCGTTCGTTATATTGCATCTGGACTTCTTTTCATTTACGGGGGGACCACCGGGATCATAATTTCTGCTTCACATATAGTGGGACTGGCAAATCACGGGTACAACCCGTCGGGGGATGTCAGGGGCTCGTAACTATCTAGGAGATAGACGACCCTTTAATTGGCTAAGGCGGAGTTTGTTATCAAAAGCTACGCCGAGGATGGAGTGTGCGGTTTAGGAATAGGATAAATGGAGCTTAATAGTTGGGCAGAAGAACGGGCTACTGTATGTATGACTTTGACTGAAGGCACTTTCTGAGACATGGAATTGTGAATCTGCGGATTCGAATGCACGATTCGTCCGAAGTTCGAAGAGTGATCAGATCTCACACTCGCCGTTACATTCAGCCCCATCGCAATCGTCCTTCCAGCCTCCGGTTAGGTTGGAAATCAAATGTGATGTTTACACGTTTTCCAGCGGATATTTCGGGTCACGGAAGCCCAATACCTGATACACCATATTAGAGATGCAAATTCTCGATGAAACTCAGGTCGCAATCAATCATTTAGCGAACCGACTCCGTAACAGTGCTCCATCTCATCACACTCCATTCACACAAAATGTGGCACCCCTAGAATACACTGGTAAATTGACAATCGAGAAAAGAACCAAAGCATGGGCATGACACCCCCTCATGGAGTGACATCATGACTGCTTTAAGATTTGAAAGCGGAGTCTCCAAGCGACGGGGGAGACGGATGGGGACAGGGTCTAGATAACTACCGAGATGAAGACCACGTTTTTGCCAAGCTGCGGACTTTTGGGGGGTATGACCCGGTCCCGTTAATGTCTTATTATATGACTAGGTAAGTGCGAAAATGGCATACTGTACGGGTTCGTTTATGAAGTTTCGAGCTCGTTCGCGGTTATTCTTGAGTAGTGGAGTTAGATGATCCGGTACGGAACGATGAGCAGTGCAAAGTGACCAGTTGTCAATGCTACCATAACGAACGCCAGCACAGAGAACTCAATCTTGCGTTTCTCTTCTCCTAGGCCCTCGATGGGTGCCGGATTCGGTCGAGTGGTGACATCGATATGGCCCCATTAGGGTTGTGTTGGGCGTGAAGGAGACAAAAAGAGACAACTAGAGAATGAGTGAGACATTGCGAATACCGTGAAAAAGCAAAGTTCCTCGGAGCTGGAAGTGTCTGGGGGGTAAATGGCGGTGATGGCTTTGAAGAAGCATGGAAAGTTGAAGAGAAGAAAAGGGAAGTAAAAGGGAGAAGCGCAAAAGTGAGTGAGTCAGTTCTTAGCCAGTTGTTCTTAAAGAAGGGGAGCGTAGATGTTCGATATTGACTGGAAACATGCGTTTTGAGGATCATTTTGCGGATGTTCTGAAGAGTGGAAAGTTGGTTTCTTGTATCTTTTCTGTTCACTACTATTCACAGATCTTCGTGGATGACTTCTCGAACAAAAGCCAATATTCATCTTGAATTCCAGTGCAGCCAGAAGCTCATCGACTAAAGACTTAATGTTTCGTGATTACCACCCAAGAACGGAGAAGAAACGCCCAAATCGTTTCTAAGTAAAGAAACAACAACCAAAAAAAAAAACACTTCTGTCGAGGCAGTGAAGATGACCTTCCCTCCAAAAAAAGCATCAAAATCAACCAGTCAACGGCTCACGCCCTACACCACATGTCGGACAGCCATTAACTGTTGGTGATGAAAGCTGAGAATAAGAATGATGATGCACATACGGGTACTGTGCGTATACAAAAGCAAAGCTTCACAGAACTAGAAGGCCGAATGGGAATGACTGGTAGCGAGTAATACCTGGCTGGCTACCCTAGAAAGATCATGGCGATGATTATGACTGCAGTAGTCCAGTCGCGAGGAGGCCGTGGCGTGACTCCTGAGTTCCTTACGTGCATGGTGATCTACCGCTAGTTTTTGGGCAGCCAGGGGAAGGGGGAGAGAAAAGAAAAACTTCGGGGCTGTTGAATGGAAGGTTAACTGCGTACAAGGGACGGTGAACCAACGATATTACATACCTGAGAAGAAGGAAAGGGTGGAAAATGAAGCGGTGGAAATGGTGGTGATGTTGGTGGTGGGAGTGGTGGAGATAAAGATGGGTGTTCTTTGCAAAGTGTTTTAAACCATTGTACCTGTGATCATAGGTACTTGTCAACATGAAATCTATACAGCTTATTGTGTATATCGTGAGTACACAGACTTGCACCTTTCTGTTCCTCATGTTCCTACCACCAACATTGGTATCCAGAATTGATAATGATCCAAGGCTTTTCCGAGGAGTGACCGGAAGAGCACAGTCTACAAGGCCACTCACTCACTCGTTCATTACCTCGGATTCCAAGGGCCAGTTGGTGTGCGTACCTTCCCTAGAGGTAGCTTTCATCTCCACACCCCCAGCACCACCGCGGCACCGCCATCATCACGGGAAATTCATCCATAGCATGGCATGGCGGGCGCTCCGCGCGCTCCAAGCGCTTGTTTACCGTATAAACTCGCGAAATTGAGCTTCGGTTAGGCAGGGTTAAAGGTGTTTGTCAACCACATACATCAGGCATACATGCGCTTTACTCCTCTAACCCTGCGTTGTGCCTGCCTAACCGAAGTTCAATTTTGCGAGTTTATACGATCCCACACATCCGTCCGTCCCGCAACACGCAATGAGGTGTGGTTGGGATAAGCGCTTGTGAGACTTGCATGCGTCTCGTCCCCTACATACTTCATGCACACTGCAGCTCATTCGTTTCGGGAACTTGCCGCGACCGACCGACGTATCGGATGTACCCAAGTAACTGAGACACCTCGACACTCTACTTGTGCTTTTCTCTAGCAAACTACCCCCGTCCTGGTCCCGGTTCCTGACTCGGTCTGTCTTCCTTTCCTGACTTAGACCGCGGAAGCTAAGCAAGCGTTCTTATGTACTTACGTATACGCGAGTTGTGCACACTACGGCACTAGGAAAGCCTCACTTAAAAGCTTTGCCTTAGAGACGCATTTGACGAGCTGCATAGGTTTCTCGAAGGGGTTACTAACGGAGGGAAGACAAGGCAAGAAGAAAGATGAGGATGGTCGTGAAGATCCGGGATTTTGCCGGCGGTACTTTTGTTTTGCTTTCTTTTTGTTCTTTTGATGAGATCCTGCCCTGCGAACCTGGATAGTGACGGTAGATATATCAAACTTGCAGTTTGCAGTTCATTGCAGTTGAGAGTTGACGTCTTGTGGTCACCTATCATCCAACATTTAATTAGTGCAAGGCTCAGCGATGTAACGGTCTTCAATAAAATAGAGGTACAGTGTGCATGATGTGCACGCGATTTGCTTCTGATTTCTGACCAACATGCAACCACTTGCCTTTCTTTGCAACTTTGGTAAAAGCTCACTTGCCAATTGCTAGTGGAGTTGATGCCTTGCTGATCAGTACCAATTATACGATGTGTCTCACTTCTGGGAAGAGTGCGATCGAGAACAGTCCCGTCGTCGCCGACAACAAGCACCCTTGATGATGATGGACGGTCCTGGACCCGATATCCGAGACCGAGATGGAGATGCTAGGTAGTTCGGGAGGCGGAGGAAACAATTGGGCATCAATTGACATCAAAGCCCAATGTCTTGGATTGTTCTCGACCTCGAAGAATTTCCGTCTCGGACTGTAGGTAGAGGTACCTTGACACAGTTTAAAGACGGTGTACTACCCTCTAGCGTGAAATGAAGGAGCCTTGAGGTTCTTTTCAGTACAGTATTGGCGCGGTCAATTGTTACTGTTGAACATCTGATGCGACTCCAGCGGGAAAAGTGGAAGTTGTGCGAAAATCGCCCAAAGAACTTCGCTCGCTTCGCCAGCGGAAGCAGCCGAGTTGTGCGGAGAAAGAATCTCATGATATGAACTGCTGTTCCATGGCCATGGATGGAAGCGGCCCCGGCGCTGATGGTGGTGTGGATTTGGGGACTTGGGAGCACATGGGATGGAGGGTGGGGGCTGCGCTAAAAAGTGGCAAGTTGAACCCTAACCCCCAATGACTTCCCACGTGCGAGTAAAAAACAGTCTTGAAAGTTATGGTACCAGAGTATTGTAACGGGATACGCGATGACGCCAAAACGGTAATTTCCAGGCTTTCAGGTATGTGCACTGTTTCCGACACTGTCATTATCTACACTAGTACTGTAGGCAGCTCGCTTCTGTAGCACCTGCCCAACAACCCAGCAATCGGATCACAACATCACCACTAGCGACGACACTGCAGCGTCAACCTCACCATCTTACCTCCTCATCTAGGTCACCGCACACCACACCAAAGCAGCAGAGTCCGAGTCAACTCCCGGAAAAAAAATCACGGATCTACGGCACCGGGGCATCGAAATCCAGTAACCCGAGCCCAGCCTACCTAGCTTGACGTGACCTCTTCACACATATTCGTCGCAAGTGCGCGCCTGAAGAGGCCCTGAGCAAGGACCCACGTCTGGGTTGTCACAGACCACAGGCAGACCGCAGACGAGATCCTCAATTCCATGGGGTCTGGAATCCACAGGACTACCGCCCTTTGAACCAACGACGACAGAAAAGCAAAATCAGCAGCAGACCAATGTCCTTTGACGGATTCAACTCACCGCCACGATCCCCCAAACGGCGAAGAATCTTGGCTTCTTACAACCCTGTTCCTGTTGCGCCTGCAAAAAGCAATAATGAGGCCATAGATGGTAGCAATGCAAGGGCTGTTGGTGGGGGTGCTGGCGGTAGTAGCAGCAAGCGTCGTCGCTCGCGGGATCCAGAGTCGGACAGGGGCCGGTCACGGTCACGGTCAACTTCACTAGCGGCTGAGACTCCAAAGGGCAGCAGGATGGATAGGGGTATCAGTCATGACCGCGATATTCCCATGACTGGGGTTGGGGATGGGGAAGATGAGCGTGAACGTGAACGTGAACGCAAAAGGGATAGGGAGGGTGATGGGGACCAGGATCGGGATTCTGAAGAAAGGATGAAGGAGAAGAAGCCTAAGGTGACCAAGTTCCGATTCAAGGACAAGGATAGGGAATCACGGAGGAGGAGGAGGCGGTCGCGGTCGCGGTCGCGATCACGATCACGATCACGCTCTCCTAGATCAGACTGGCACCGTAGTCGCTGGCATCGCTCCGAGGAGGATGACCGCGATGGCCGGGAAAGGGAGCGGAGGAGATCGAGGGATAGGAGCAGAGACCGCGACCGGGACAGGGATCGGGATGAAGAAACTAAAGACGGCGAACCCCGTCGCAAACGCCGCCATCGTCACCATCACCGCCGGCACCGTCGCCATCGCTCACCCACCCCACAACAAGAACTGCCTGATCCCAATCTAGAAGACCCCTTCGCCGAACCCCCGCTGGATCCCGAAGCCGCTTTCCGCGAGTCTCTCTTCGACGCCATGGCAGACGACGAAGGAGCCGCCTACTGGGAAGGCGTCTACGGCCAACCGATCCACGTGTACTCATCCGCGCGGGAACGGGTCAACCCCGAGGGCGAGCTCGAGCGGATGACGGACGAGGAGTACGCTGCGTATGTTCGACAGAGGATGTGGGAGAAGACGCACCAGGGCTTGCTGGAAGAGCGGGAGCGGAGACAGAAGAGGAAGGAGGAAGAGAGAAGGAGGGAAGAGGAGGAGCGGAAGATCGCCAAGGAGATGGAACGGAGCTTGAAGAGGGGCGAGGAGAGGAGGAAGAGGAGGGTGTGGAAGGACAGGTGGGAGGAGTATCTCAAGGCTTGGGAGGACTTTGCTGCTGCCACTACGGGAGGTGGTGGGAAGATTGACGCGGAGAAGATTCCGTGGCCTGTTAATAGGGAGGTGGTGGGTGGGAAGATTGAGGAGATGGACCCGGAGACGGTTAGGGCATTCTTTGTGCATGGGATAGGGTTGGAGGAGTTGGGAGAGAAGGAGTTTGCGGTGCGATTGAAGGACGAGAGAGTTCGTTGGCATCCGGATAAGATGCAGCAGCGGTTGGGAGGGGATGTGGATGCTGCGATCATGAGGGATGTGACGGCCATTTTTCAGATTGTGGATAAGCTGTGGAATGATACACGGAAGAGTTCATGATGTTTTATTTATAAGGAGACACAGTTACAAGGCATGGCCTTGTGAGCTTGCTGGATCTAGTACTACAGTAGCTTCACCATATTCTTAGCAATCAGTAGAGTCCTACCTGGCTGATGTTGTGACGCAATGGAGGGCATGATCAGAAACGCTATAGCGATACCAAAAAATAGTACCCTTTACGTCTACACCCCTGATCAGTGACCGGATGTATTTGCTCTCGAAGCTGTCCTACTCATCGATTACCCCTGAGACACAACTCAGGGTTAGAGGTGACAGCTATGCAAATGTTATGCGCAGGGTTATATGTGGTGGTGGTGATGCATCGAGCGCAGGCCACCGCCATGGCAAAGGAATCAAGCCACAAATTACAATTGGAAAGGTTTGCACTGTGTAAGTACAGTCTCTTCTACAGTGAGTCATATCCCTAATCTTCCTCCTCCAGGTCCCATTTATCCCCTATGGAAAATAGACAACAGCAAAGGCTAGCTGTGGCTGAGAATAAGGCTAGCACTGTGATTAACAAATCCCACTCCCGTGAACTGCAGGCAACAGTGGATAACCTTGTTGGCCCATCCTTGACGTGGAGCTCCACATTATTTTCTCGACCTCCAGACCTTGCACGTCGACTTCTGTCTAATCTGAAGTCTTCATCACTTCACCCGCGACCACGACTGCGACTGCGACTTCGAACTTGCTGCTTGGGTTCTGCTGCAAACTCGATCGCAAACTATCAATCACTCGACATTGCACTTTCTGTCGCTGTGACTCGGCCGGTCGCGCGCCTCGGTTGACTGTCCTGTTGCACTTTTTATTGCAAACTCTGGACTTGGTCGCCGACTGAATCTTGTATGTGTAAGAGTTACCATCTCAATCATGGGCTCTGTCTCTGTGGACTCTGAGCAGGACCACCTCTTCTCCAACCTGGAGGAGGAGTTCCTTGCCGCCGAGGACAACGAGAGGGAGAATGAGAACGGCGTTGTCGACACTGACCTCGATTCGCTCTTTGGGGACGCTGCTGATGATGATTTGCATTCGCTCTTTTCCGAATCAGAAGACGACGACCAACAACCAGATCAACGTGAACAACACCAAGAACCACCATCACAGCTGCAGCACCATGCCTCAGACCTTGCACCAGAGCCGGAGCCGGTCGAGTTGACGCTGCCCCAACCATCAGCATCAGCAACCACCGGCACTCAACCGAGCCAACAACCCCAAGATCACCAGCAGCAGCAGCAGCCTCTACCGTCAGAAGACCTACCAACGCTATGCCCCACTGACTTCACACCTGACGAGCTTGAACTCCTTGAGGCCTTAACCCCGCCTTTCACGGACGGTCATGATGAGTTGGTTGGACAGCAGGGAGGACAATGTATGCCCAGTGCCCCTGATCCGCCTGCAAGTCCCTTTTCGCTTCAGGATGGACACACTTCAGGTGGCCCAGCGGTTAGTACTCAGACTCCTTCAGATTTACCCCCCGAGCCCGCCCTATCGTTGGAGTCGTTGGATTGGTTGGGGGAGATCACGTTTGATGAGGCAGACATAGAGGCTGCTCTTGCACAGATGGAAAGGCCCGAGCTCTTACTGAAGGGGATGATTGACCAAGTCTCAGACTCCTGGCAGGGCGAAGGCTCTCAACAACAGCCTCAACAACAGTCCATCTCGCAAAACCACTTCGAGATCCCTGCACAGGCCAATGTTCCAAACTCTAGTCCTCCCGTGGATAACAGCATTCCACAAGCTCAAGAGCCCTATGCCGGTCTCCCCTTGGGCAATCCCTTACCACAGGCCAATGACCCAAACCGCCTCACTCCTCCTGCCAGTTCCCCGGAAAACACACCGCCAGCTCCTGCGGACAATCAGTACATTCGGGTGAGCGACATCCCCGGTTTCCGCTACGGTCACTGCTACACCAACCGAGGAGCAACCATCACACGGCGTGTCGATCTCTATCCAAACCAGCTCCCGATTCTTCTGGACTATATCACCCTTGGTAAGTTCTCACCCCAATCACTTGAACTTTGGTTGGATTCGTGCTAATTCTTTCACAGACCGGAACTCAAGATTGTCGATACTGTATCGACGCCTCGAACTCAATGACTGGCAGGGCAAAGACCTCAACAAGGAGATGAAGGACTTTATGCTGAACTCCCCCTTTCAGAGCCTTATTCACCACAAAACCCAGGGCGATGTGAGGGGCATGAAGAATATGTTGGGAGGTGCCGCATATTATATGCTCACGACTGGTTGGGGAGAGAAGTGGTTCGGTTCGACAGAGTGCTACGTGTCGCCTGGAAATAGGCGCCAAACCATATGGCCCAATGACTCGACCATGTAAGTTGTCAAAGCCCCCGAATACCTCCTTGTAAAGGACAGCTGCTAACTCGAGTTCATAGTATTATGGTCCACTTCATGGGGCTCCTCTACCGCATTGTTTACCAGCAACAAGTCTTCTTGCGAAAAAAGGAAAAGGACGCAGCAAAGAACAACCCGAGCGCCTTGCTCTCGCCAGAACCCTCTGAGGCATCCATATCTTCACCCGCGCCAGTTGCCGAGTTGGAAGCGTTTTCGCCGGAAGCAACCACTGCCTCGCCTGTGCCAGAAACGGGTCCTGAAGGGTCAGAGACATGCTCCAAAGGTTCAACTACGACTGCAACGAAGACTTCTACCAAAGCTTCTAGCATCAGTTCGCAAATTGTGATGGAAAGTGTCGAGACTGGAGCGCCGAGTACTTTAGAGATATGCGGCAACACGACCACAACACCTGTGATCGAGAACCCTTCCAGTACTGTCACTGAGAACGCTCGACCAATGGAGATCGAGACCACGAGCGAACCTAAAATTGCCGAAACTCCTGTATCAGCCCCTATCCCGGAGCCATGTGCGGCTTCTGTCGGCGTCGTCACACCGGTTCTAACAAGCAACACCACCTCAACTGCCGCCGCTAGCACCACCGTGGCTCCTGTCGAGACGAGGGTGCTAACTATCGCAGCTAACACCACTCAAACCGCCGCTCCTGTTCCCATAGCTGCCACTCCTATCACCACCGTAGCTCCTGTTCAGACGACAGTACCAGGTAGCACAACTACCACCACTCAAACCGTCACACCCACCCCAGCGTGTGTCAATACGAGCGTGCCGAATACCACAACCAGCTACACTCAGACTGCTCCTCCTATTCCCACCCCAGCACTTGTCAACATCACCACAGAAAGCCACACAACTAGCCCCTCCACACCAACCGCCACCTCAACCGCCACCTCAACCGCCACCCAAACCGACGACCTAATCTTCACCGGTACCCGAAAGCGCACCCATGACGAGTTCGCCAAGGGCTGCGAACAAGAAGTAGCCCACCAAGCAACAACAGGTCCCGTCCCAGCCCCAATTCCAGCCCCAGTCCTCGTCCCAGTTCCAATCCCGGCCCCAGGCGCAGCCTTCGTCCTCGACGTCCCCGACGACGCCGACCTCACTTACCACGTGCATATGAAGAACCGTTCCACCAACGAGGACGTCAGCCCACCCATGACCTACCAGCACTCCCACTCGCCCATTGTGAGAAGCGGTTTCTATACCTTCATCATGAACACCATCGGCACCATCTGCGGCAGAACTAGCGTTTCTCCGTACATCCATGTCCTGTCGGCCGGCTGCCCACGGAATGTGAGAAATGATGCCGATTGGGACTCGGTGGTGATGGATGTGTATAATCAGAAGCTGGCGGGGAAGGAGGGGCCTGTTTTGGTTATGTGTTATGTTTGAGGATGAGGGGAAGGCAATAGGTGTGTAAGGAGGCTGGATGGATGTCGGTAGAGAACGACCGATGAGGTTGTTATTGAGAGTGAGGGAAGAGATTTGGAGCAAGTGTTGTGGATGAAAAGAGCAAACGGCAGATTGGTGTTCTCGAGATTACTGTAATCCGAGAAGCCTATGTGCTAAGGGCTTGATGTGTTCCCGGAGGAAGGGTAACAGAGTGTCATCTCAAAGAAAGGGGATGGAGACGAATTTGCAGGTTTGGTGTTGGGGAAAGGTGTATTTATCAGGATGTCTTCTACCTATGGAGGGTTTCGAGTTCAAGACTTTTTTTTTTTTCCTTTTTTTTAAGCGGGTGGCTATGTCCTCGTTGACAGCATTTCCTCCATCGAGGTACCCGAAAAGGAGTTATGGCTTTTTAGAGGTTTCTTTTGTTTCTACTATACCCTTAGGTTAGATCAGTGTCTCTAGGAGGAACAAATTCACGTCTGGGTTGATAGTGTCTTTGCTTCCAAATCATGGGTTGTGTTCACAGTGAAATGTTCGAGATATGAGAGAGAGAAAATGCCCGGGAGACTTACGTCTCAGTTAATGCGTGCGCTATGTTATCTACGTGTTCACCATCTATGTCGATAGTGATTCAGTAGTCTTCCTAGTCCATTTCCGCAACTCAACGGTCCCGCAAGACCAGACCACAACAACAACTACATGAGCAAGGCAGATAGCACTTCAGATTAAGGCTACGTCAAATACACCCTTCCAGCTTATGTACTACTTCGTTATCATTCCATAAACACCAGTGCTCAAGAAACCCTCCCTCTTCCCACAGCCTCCTCAACGAGAAACGCACTCAGCCCCATAAACAGCCGACGACCCAACACCCAGTCCTCCCAGCGCAGTCGATCCCCACGCAAGAGCCGCCGACTCCCAATCAAACTCATCATCCGGCAAAACATCACCCTCCACAGCTTGTGCCCTAACCGCCGGTGTAGGCTCGTAAGTCGAGTCACCAACTGCATCAGGTACACCAGCCACCTCGTCAATCGTTCCCAGCTCCGGTTCCGGCGTCGGTTCCTGCTTAATCTTGCGTGGCCTTCCCCGTCTTCTCGGTGCTTCCTTTGGGCTAGTATCCGCGTTGCCATTGGCAGTAAGAGCCTCTGCGAGCTTCGAGCTAACATGCTTGCCCCGGTCCCTAAGCTTCATGGTCAAGCCTGAAGACGAGCTCGGGCGCGAGGGTTCGCTCTCGGAAACTGGTTCGGAGGGTTCCGTGATGCCCATCTCTGCGACGTTCGGGTAGGAGGAAGGAGGATGGGGAAGCGACTTCTTCTTTTCTTCCCTGTTCTTTCCGTAGAATGGTGCTACAGACTTGAGCATGTGGTCCACGTCTAAGGCGCGAACCGCCGCCCAGATACCGAGGCTCAAAGCGCACAGGAGAACGTCCTTGCCGGCGGCTGCGACGGCTGGGTGGTCTGTCATTGAACCTAGAATCTTTTCCATGGCTGTTGTGCTTCGTTCCCATGCCGATCGCTTTTCGATGTCGAACGGGATTCGGACGCTGTGGCGGTGCTTGTACGAGCCGGGGAGGTTGTACCAGAGACCGGCGATGGATGTTTTGCCGTGCAGAAGCAGGCTGGCGACGGACATGAGGTTGAAGAGTTTCGTGAGGGAACTGTAGGTCTCATGTGGCTCGGTGTGGATCTTGCCCCATGACTTGGGAATGACGGCTGGCAAAACCAGAGGCGCAAGGGACAAGGCCTTGGAGATCGCAACGGCTGTGGGGAAGTTGACGGTTCCGGCGGTTCGAGGCGCCCAGAGCATGACTAGGTAGTTGAGAACAAGGAGGATGTGGTAGAAGGCGGGTTTCGGGGACCAGTTACTCGGTTTTGGTGGGAACGCGCGAGCGAGGAGGTTCGATAGTCTGCAGGGTCGTTAGTTACCCAGACTATAGCGTTCTTGGGAAAGACCAATTGTGAACCATACCTCGACTTGTGAGCATCATCAATGGGCGCAGGCGTCAAAAGCATAGCGACGTAGAACAAGTTCTGCGCAAAAGAGAGGTTCACCAAGTGCGCGAGCAGTGCATACGCCCATAGGAACGGGATCTTTCTCCTGCGTCCTTCGACTGCCAGCAACATTGTCCAAGAGACCGTTGCAAGATCGAGTTGCTGTCCCCACCACAGTCTCCTGGCCTTTTCGGCAACGATTTCGAGAGCATCGAGGTAGAGCGGTGTATCATTCAACCAGGCGCGGACATGTTCGGGTGTAAGGTTCTCGAGGCTGAAGCCGCCGGATAGTGTCTGCAGAAGAGGGATGCCGCGCTCGGATGCCCATACTTTGTATGAGAGGGTCAGATACTCTAATCCGGACTTGATAGCAGATCCTAGACTCAAGAGTGAAAGACTGCCGAACGCTGTCACTAGCTTTTGTCGTTGTGATATCCGGCCACGCGTGTCTTGGGCTGGCCTAAGTTGGGCATATGATCTGTAGAGGCCCAGGCCGATTATATAAATGAGATAGAGGGAGGCTGCGATACGTGATCCCGCCAGAACCAACGGTAGATACCTGTAGAAGTATCCGAGTTAGCTGATTGTACACATCGTAGCCACATACTTAGCTTCCTCTCTTTTGCTTTCGCCAACGATAATCTCAGCGTCACTTGGGCGTGTATAAGTGAGGGCTACCCGATGGCGAATAGTCGTAACGTACCTTGGCTCTGATTCTAGAGCGACGGGAGCCATGTTGGAGGCTTAGTAGTGTTCTCAGGTTTCTAGAAAAGTTGCTGTGCCATGGAGAAGAAAGGAGGGGGAAAGAAGAAGCAGAAAGCTGATGGGTTGCTTTGGTCTGGGAGAAAGCTGGAAGCGGCCTGATGCTGTGAAACTGGCCTATGACGACACAGAGAGCTCCCCGCGGGCTCTTATCTTATCGGGCTGATCCATCCCTAGCGGTCCACGTTTCAGACCAGAAACCCACTGAAGCCGCTAAACTTGGGACGGCAAACCCCTGTCAGGCCGTTAGAGATGTGGGGCCTCGACCGCTGTGTGATCGACCCCCCCGGCGCGTTTGACAAGTCTGGGGAAGACACGCTCCCGATCCCGTTGCGACTGAAAGTCTTCCGTGTACATACCAATATCGTCTCGAGTCTCTCCAACAGCTCGTACAACTTTCGCGACCTGTTGCCTTAAAACTCCCTTGCCAGATCCCTCGCCACCTTCCCGAGACAATCGCCAACATGTATCACCTAGCGAAGGGTCTCTACCGATTAGCGACCAGTAAAGAGGGTTAGCTCCCTCCTTCCATTCAAACCCCTTTTCCACCTATCTCATACTTGTAGTCACAGCGACTAACACTAACACCTCCCTTCCCGCGCCTGCAGAATACTCGGTCATCCTCCTAGGCCTCGACAACGCCGGCAAGACCACCTTCCACGAGCAAGTCAAAGCGCTCTTCCACCCCGACCAACCCGAGCCCAAACTGAAAACGGTTCCTACGGTCGGCCAAAATGTCTCCACCATTACCCTTCCTGACATGTACCTAAAGCTTTGGGACGTCGGCGGTCAGCTTTCCCTCCGCGCCCTGTGGCACTCGTACTACTCGTCCTGCCACGCCATCATCTTCATCATCGACAGCACCGACATTGGCGACGGCCAGATCGAGCGCGACCAGAACAACGGGCGGCTGGACGAGTGTCGGGCGGTGTTGGAGGACGTGTTGCAGCACTCGGAGACGGAAGGTGTACCGCTGTTGATACTGGCGAACAAGCAGGACCGAGAAGACTGCGTGGAGGTGGTGCGCATCAAGGAAGGCTTGGTCAAGAAGGTTTTTGAGGGCGAGAAGAGCGCGAGTATCAGGGACTCGAGGGTGTTGCCGGTATCGGCGCTGACGGGGACAGGCGTGAGGGAAGCGGTGGAGTGGGTTAGGTCGAGGGTGAAGTGGAACAAGGAGTCGAGGCCGCCGGTTATGCGGTGAGCGGGTGGTGATTGATGGAGAAGACGATTTATATTACGACGCCAAGCTTGCGATCCGACCCCTTATGCCTTCAGCGTCTGGGTGGAGGATCCTACGCAGTAGCCGATTCCTCCATTTCAGGCCAGCAGAGCTTGAAACTGGTCTGGCATTGAAAATCACCACCGCCTCCTGAAGAGCTATGGGGTAGATCAAGAGTGCTGCGTGATCCCGCCGCCTGCTTCCAAAATCACCCTCATTGGAGCGCGAGATCACGTTACCACCGGATCAAATCACAGCAACGTTGGACGGGAGATGATCGTGGGGCAAATGGCATAGAAGCATCTCTACAGCTCAGGTGTGATCTTGGCTAAACTTTTACGCTCATTGCGTCTAGAAGAGATAGAGGCTGGGACCCTGCGGTTACCTGGCGCCTGTATGTTCTCCTCATCCATCTGGCAGCTTTATTGGCAGCTGAGGACTGGGGGAACAAGCTGATGGCAAGACACACTGTATAATGTTAGATAGCCATTTTGGTCGCCGCTGTCGGGATAATCCCCCTTCAGCCACGAGCGAGGCTACGGCCCTTGCGGGCTCTCCCTCAGTAATAGAACCCATTCCATGGAGCGGCTTGCCTCTTGGACAACGCTTGCGGTTCTCTTGACCAAGAAAGCACGGAGGCCAGCTACCGAGCTGTCTCATATCCTCGCCAATTCCCGCCTTAAACACACAGCTTTCTTGTTCTCCTCGGCTCTATGGCCGTACCTGGGTATCTCACTTTTTCCTCTGCTACTTTCAACCGCTTCACCCAACAACACGATCATTCTCCGCCCTCAACTCGGCCATAAAGCCGCCCTTATCCCTCCTCTTCGCATCCTCCGCCAACTTGCCATCCAAGAAAGTGGAGAACTCCTTCACCTTCGTCAGCGCCACGCTGGTACACTGCAGCAGCGCAACCGCCTCCACCGGCACGCCCCCGAGCTTCGCGATCTGGCAGATTTCTCCGTGCCTGTTCAAACTAATCGTGACACTAGCGACCCTGACCTGCTCCTCCATCCAATCCGCATCCAGCAGCGCCGTCTCACCCTCGTCGCCAAAAAAGCTCCACGTCACGCAAAACGGCGAGTGCAGCCACCCCAGCGGCACCGGCTCCCGCTCCGCGGGCGTGTACACCGTCAACACGCCGTTCTCCATGCTGGTGTCGGGCTTGCGGAAGTGGCGGAGGGCGGCGACAACGGCGAAGCAAGCCGCGTCGGTCAGGTTGCCGTCGTGCGAGAGCACGTGCACGTCGACGCGGACGGACCAGCACTTTTGGCCGGCGACCAGGCAGAGCGACTCGGTGTCGAGAGCGCCAGAGCGGCGGACGGTCTTTTCGAGCAGGCGCGAGAGCAGCACTTCGGTTTCGGTGGGCCGGTTCACTTCGAAGTGAGGCGCGGCCATGGGGGAGAGTTCGGTGGCGATGGTGAAGATGCCGTCGAGCGGGCGGTCGGCGAAGGGGACTGTTACTTCGGCGGAGGCTTTGGCGAGGATTCTGGAAGAAGAATTGGTCAGTCTTTCGGTTTCTAGAAATAGGGTATGTGTGGTGTTGCGGTGGTGAGAGTACACAAACGTACTTTGTCTTGCCAAGTGATACATTGGCGACGCCATATTCGTCTCCGAAGGTGAGCTCAAGCGGGCGGTATTGGTCGAACTCGCGGCCATCGAGGCGGATCTGTTCGTCCTGAAGCGCCTTCAAGAGGAAGGCCTTTTCGTTGGCCGATGGTTCTGCTTCTCTGGGCATTTTGACTGGAGTTTGTTTACTTTTTGAAAAGATGTTGCAGATCTCAAGCTTCAAGATCACTGCCTGGTTGTTGGTGCCGTGTGCTGCGGTTGCAGTCGCTATGGTCCCATTTCTGCCACTAAAGTCCGCCAAAATTTGGCGGACTCTGCCGCTGCGGCATGCGGTCTGGGCCTGGCGGGCGGTCAAGAAGCGCGCCTGCGAGACTGAACCCCAGGGCGTCATTGGATCCATTTGTACCGCTGCACGTCCACTGCCAGTCGGGATTCCCCATTGCGAATGCTTTCTCACTTCTCATCTTTCGCATCCTAATCACCCACTTCCCTCTGCAGCATTTTCAACACCAACAACTACGGCCATTTCGCCTTCTATCGCGCGCGCTTCATCTCCCACCCACCGCCATAGTCCATCAACCCAAGAACTCAGTAACCGAATCAAGCCGCCAAAATGACCACAGCCCACAGACCTACTTTCGACCCGGTACGCATCCCACTACCATCCTCATCTTCATCCTCCCCAACCAGGCAATCCCGCCATCCTCCTGCATCTACCAACTAACACATTTCTTCTCCCCCAATAGGCCAAAGGCAAAGAAGCCCTCCGCGGTCCCGCCTACCACCAACGTCTCCTACCCGCCTACACCCAGCTCAAATTCCGCAAGCCCGGCCAAGGCGGCGTTGCTGGAGCATCTGAAGACCGCGACACGCGCGACCTGCGCGCCGAGCTGCTGGCGGCCGAGGAGGCGCACAAAGCCAAGTTGAGGGGTGGACCTGCTTTGATCTCTTCTGGCGATGACAATGAGAGCGCCGCGGCTGGTACTAAGCGCCCATTGGCTTTGACGGGTGGTGGTGGTGACAAGGATAGAAATGGAGAAGGGGGAGAAGATCAAGAAGCAAAACGACGAAGGATATTAGAGTTGACGAGGGAGATTGATGCGGATGATTCTTCGGATGATGATGATGACGACAACGACAAGGATTCAGACGCCCCATCACAAAAGGAGGAAAACGAAGACGATGATGACGATTCCTCCGACTCCGACTCAGACTCAGACGACGAAGAAGCCGAGCTCCAACGCGAACTGGAGCGCGTGCGCCGCGAGCGTCAAGAGAAGCGCGAGCGCGAGGAGCTTGAGCGCCAAAAGGCCGAAGAAGAACAGCGCGAGAAGGACATAGCGCTCGGGAACCCGCTGCTGAACAAGCCGGACTTTACGGTCAAGAGAAGGTGGGACGATGATGTGGTGTTCAAGAACCAGGCGAGGGGCGTGGATGATAGGAATAAGAAGAAGGAGTTTGTGAATGATTTGTTGAGGAGCGATTTTCATAGGAGGTTTATGAGTAAGTATGTTCGTTGAGGGGAGAAAGAGGTTGAGGTTGAGGTTGGGGGGTTGCTGCTGCTGTTGTTGCTGCTGCTGGAGGGAGGAGGGTTGGAAGGGAGGGAGGGGATTGGGGGAGGAGTGCGCAGTGGTGGAGAGAAGAGAGGAGAGAAGATACCCAGAGCGGAAGGATACACGGCCAAGTAGGGGAGCTATATTCCTCTTTGCGACACAGTTGGGTGTGGAGAAGTTTCTGCATGCATGCTCAATGAGCGAGCGATAGACGAGTTCACAGGACACGAATTAAGGACAACCAACAAGACTTTTAATGATCATTGCATATCTATTCACATCAAACCCAACCATGACTTTTTGTACCTAACGCCACTTACAAATGCAAATGCTATACACACCTCCATCTTCAGGATATCCTTCAACATGACCAAAAACATCGATCATATACGACACATAAACATCGTCCCGTGACCATTAATCACATTACGTACTCTTTCAACGACCAACTTCAAACCCAGCAAACCCTTACTGCAACATATTGTCCAAGCTCTCACCGAGCGTCTCCTCAATCCCCACGATCCACCTCCTGTTCTCCCTCTCCACAACCTCATCATCATCATCCTGCAGCTCGCTAATGAACGGCAACATCTCCGGCAAACTCTGGAGCCACTCCTCGCCCAGTCTGGCCGTGAGCGCCTGCTCGCACTTGATGACCGCCAGCCTGACGGCCGCCTGCTCCGACCTCAGGTGCTTGAGCAGCGCCGAGTTGATCTCCTTGTGGTGCTCCTTGCTGTCGGCAGCAGCAGCCAGCTCGACAACGGTAAGCACCAAATCCTCGGTGCAGTTGTCGCCGCTAGCGGCGTGGCCGAACTGCTCTACCAGTACGGGCGCGACGGCGTTGAAGTGCGCGGGCGCCTGCCAGAAGCCGTCCTGGTCGTGCTCGAAGCATTTGGTGAGGGTGCGAAGGACGCGGGAACGGAGGGTCTTGAGGACGTCGTCACCGGTAAGGGGAGTAGAAAGAACCTTGACAGCCGAGTCGATGATGTACGAGGCGTACGAGGTAACGATGGACTTTAGGTTCTCGAAGAAGTGCTGCAGGAAGCCGTAGGTGCTGACTTGGCGCTGGGCCTTGCCGGCCAGGTCGGACTTGGGCAGGCCGGTGGTGGACCACTCCATGAGGTGGGAGAACATGGGGCGGAAGGCGGCGTCGTTGAGCTTGTAGATCATCTTAAGAGAGGTCTCGTTGATGAGGAGCTCGATCTTTTCCAGCTCCTGGGTAGAAGAGAGGACGCCGCTGCGACGAAGGTCGAAGGCGTTGAGGAAGATGCCGGTGAAGAGGGTGGTGTTCTTGGCGATGGAGGACTTGGGGTGCTTGTCCAGAGCGGTGCCAAGGACGTGGAGGTACTCCTCGAGAGCCTGGAAATTGTTAGAAGATGTAGCAAGGATGGTGACAGGAGGAAGACTTACCGAGTATCCAGAAGCAGCAGCATTGGCCCAGTTCTTCTCCAGGGCAATGAAGAGCACCTTGCCCTCGATGAGCTTGGCGACGAACTGGAGGCAGTCAGCCCGGTTGGCGCGGCACTCCTCGTTCAAACCAGCGGCAGCAGAAGCGTTGGAGCAGGCAAGGAGTCTGTCAAGGTAGGCACCCGAGATCATGTAAGGAATGTGCTGGGCAAGAGCGGCCATGAAGGCATAGGCAGCGTTATGCAGCGCACCATCGGGCTTCTCGGCCTTGATGTTCTCCTCGAGGCAGCCAAGAGCCTTAGGGATGGCAATAGGCAGGACGGGGACGATAGCATCCTGCAAAACATCTACGAGAGAGGCAAGGCAAAGAAGAGCCATGACACGGAGCTCCTGAGACGGCTGACCAAGGCAGCTGTCGCCGGCAATGGTGGCGGCAGCAGCGGCAACGGCATCGAGATCCTTTTTGCCATACTTCTCGGCGATCTTATCGACGCAGTTGACGGCGGTGTGCTTGTAGCTCATGTCGTCCGACTCGCGGATAACAGCCGTCAGCTGGGGCAAGAAAGCAAGCAAAGCCTCCCTCGATTTGGGGTTGTTGGTGCTCTCGCTGTCCACACGGTGTTCCAAGGCACGGAGGACCTTCTGGCGCAAAGTGACGTTAGGACGGTCAAGAAGAGCCTCAACACTCTTGATGAACTCGGCAATGGAGAGCAGGTTGAGGAGATTGGAGAGCGCATCGCCGCAGCGGTTGTGAAGGGCCTCCTTCTTTGCCTTAACGGTACCAGCCAGGGTGAGGACGCCCTCGAGGAGCTGGGCATAAAGCTCGCGGATCTTGACGGACTCCATATCATCCTTCTCAGCCAATCCGGAGATCTCGTGTCTCAGACGACGGTTGGCAAGCAACTTCGGGAGGAGGGTAAGCTGCTTCATGGCAAGCTTCACAACATCATGCTCGGAGTTGGAGTCAACCTTGGCAAGCAAAGCAGCGGAGAGGACAGGCTTGGGCTTGAAGATGTCGCTGATGAGATCCAGATGCTTGATGAGGGTCTGCAGCTGAATTTCCACCGAAAAAGAGCCAATGATTTGCGTAGTGAAAGCAAGCATGTTGTCAGTAGCGCCATACTTGTCAACGAACATGGCAAGGACAGCGAAGAGGAAGTCCTCGGGTCCAAGGTTCTCGATGAGAGTGATGAAGAGATCCTGCTTGCGGTGAGAAGGAATGTGCTCGTAGGCAACAACGAAGCTGGTGAGAAGTTCGGCAGTGCTGGCAACCAGGTTCCTCCTGCTCTTGCGAAAGGTCTCGATCAAAGGAGGAATGACCTCCTTCACGGTCTGGTTGACAACGTGGGCAGAGTAGTCATCAGCCTGCTTGAGGACAGAGCTGCCCATGAAAGTGAAGATGGGCATAACGCTGTGCAAGACAACATCAGGCGCAGTGCGAGCCAGGCTGGCAACCAACAACAGGGCAGCGTTGATAACAGTAGGGCTGGAAGACCGCTGGATGCAGGAGGCAAGAATGTCACCGTGACCAGCCGCGGGGTCAATAGTGAGCTCCTTGCTGTCCTTGTAGGCCGGGATCATGGCAAGCAGACTGCTGAGAACCAGGCTCTGGAGGTAGCCCAGTTCAGAGCCAACAACACTACGGAGGTGCTGAAGCTCAGAAAGGGTGGTGAAGAGGCTGGGAAGCAACTCTGGATGCTCGGCAGGCTTCGACTCCTGAACAAGCTCGAGAACAAAGGTGGCCTTGTTGAGACTGGCGCTGACATCGGCAGGGCTCTGCGTGTTGACGCTCTTTTCGGAGGAGCCAACACGTCTACGCTTGGTCGCCGGCTTCTCGGTAGCCTTCTTGATATCATCGTAAAGAGACTCAAGGAAGTCAAGCAGGATATCGGTAGTCAGCTCAACCTTGTGCAAAACGTCAGTAGCCTCGGTAGCAACAACGTCTGGCTCGGAGGAGGTAGGGTGAACGGCTTGAGAAAGAGTGAGCAGAGCGCGAGCGGTGGAAAACTGGGTCTCGGCCTTCATGGAAGACCAGATCTTCTGGATACGGCCGAAGAGCGACTGGACAAGCCCGCTGCGGGCAACAACGTTGGAATCGTTGATGAGTTCGAAGATCAGCTTGAGGCCAGCCTCGTTGTTGGCAACGACGACATCAACGAAAGCGTTGTTGACAGATGCCTCATCCACAGCTTCCTGTGCAAGGAGCTGCTGAGCCTCAGCCTCGGACAGGCGGGCCCACCACTGCAAGAGAGGAAGGAGCAGGTCGGTTCTAGAGGTACCGGAGATGCTCTTGATCTGGTTGAGCGGCTGCAGAAGTCTCAGCTTGACAGCAATAAGCGATGCTCCAACAACATGGCTAGAAAAGAACTTAAAGATGGCAAGTCTAGTAGCGTGGGACAGGTGCTTCTTGTCGCCGTCCTTGGACTTGGAGCTCCCCAAGGCGTTGGTGAGGACAGCCAAGATGTGGTCCTCGTGAAGGAGGGACTCCTCGAGAGAAGGAATGAGGACGGAATGGATGAGCGACTTGGTGGCATCAAAGTCTAGCCAGTTGACAGCAGCGGTCTTGGCATAGAGACCTTCAGAGCCCCAAACACGGCGGGCCTTGCTGGGCTTGGTCTCGTAGAAAGATCCCAGAACGGTGACCAGCTCGGCAGCGGCACGACGGRCCTTCTTGGCAGGGTCGCTAAGAGCGATGATAGCATAGGGAACGACGGCCTGGAAGTCCAACTTGGCGAACTCCTCGTCCTTCAGGAGGTTCTTGACACGGTCAAGAGCAGCAACCTTAGCCAAAGTCGGGAGAGAACCGCACCAGAGACGCATGTAGAAGCTGGCATAGAAGAGCTTGGTAGGGGCCTGGGGGCGGCTGAGAACAGGGGCCACGTCGAACTTCTGGAGGTTAGTCTCGTTGGCAGCAACAGACAAGAAGAGCGAGTAAAGCTCCTCAAGAAGATCAAGGGGCTCCTCGGCAAAGCACGAAGCAGTCTGAGGCTTGAGCTTGGAGAGCTTCTCGAAGTTCTGCGCGACTTCCGCTTCCTTGTCGACTTTGGGAGTGTTGTCCTCAGCAGCGGCCTCGGGCGCATCCTCAACGGCGAGCTTGGGGCGAATGGAGGCGCCAAGAGTCAACTCGAGAGCATCAATGTCGAAGTCAACCTCGTCGATAGTAGCACGGACGATATCACCAACCTCACCACCAACCTGGGACAAGCTGACCAGAATAGTGCCAAGCTCCTTGCGAATCGCGCCGTCCTGATCAACCTGGTCGTTGATTCTGTGGGCAGCAACCAACAGAGACTTGTAGACCACCTTAATCTGCTTCTCACGGAGAACGTTGCCAAGGAGTAGCGAGTTGACCACAGGCAGACTGCGAACATCGCCCTTCTTGTGGAGCCTGTCGACCAAGGCAAGAGCAAGGCCGTTGGCCAGCTTATCGACTCTGTGGTCCTTGCCAATCTCGTTCATAACGGAGGTAACCTCAGGAACCTTGAGGAGAGCCTTGGTGACTCTGGCAGAAAGCTGCTTGGCGGAGCGGTGCTGGGAGATGATGCAGAGAGTGACGAGACCAGGGCGCATCGTCTCGGGAGTCCAGCCATGGACAAGCTGGTCCATAAAGGCCGTAAGAGCGTTGTCGGCAAGACCGCCCTTGGCAGCAAGAATAGTCACAACCATGTAGCTGGCAATCTGGAGACCGGGAGAGCTCTTCATGACCATGGCATCGCTGAGGACAGGGCCAAGCTGCTGCATGAGGGCGTTGTCGTTCTCGATTTGAATGCTTCTCCTGCCGGAACGATACTTGTCGAGCAGACCGTTGGTGGCTTCAACCATGACACCACCCCAGAACGAGATGAGGCCGGGGTATTCCATCTGGTACTTACAAGAGTCGAGGGTGTACTGGGAGATGGCGGTAAGTAGCTCGGGGCGGTTCGTCGCTTGCTGAACAATGGCGGCGCGAGGGGGTGCGGTCAGAGAGCGGATGTAGGGGTCGAGGAAGCGGTACTCCTTGGGGATGTTGGCGGGCAGGATGGACAACAAGGTCACAAAGGCCGGGATGGTGTGGTATGGGAGGAAAGTAGCGATGAGGGCAGCGGTGTTGAACTCGTGGATGCGAAACCGGCGAATCAACCACTCGATGGCCTTGATGGCGGGCATGAGACGCAACCTGCTGCCGCAGAGGTGAAGGAAGGCCTCGACATGCTTATCGAGGGCGGCGTTCTCAGCGGCGCTCATCTGTGTCCTGTCGGCCTCTTGGCTCTGCTCGCTCCATAGCGACTGGGCGAACTTGGCGAAGCGTGAATCGAGGTTGCATAGCTCTTCAAAGCCTTCGAGGCATATCGAGTAGATCTCGGGGTATGTCTGGGTAGCGGCGACGCGGGGCTCGAAGATCAAGGACTTGGAGTGGGCGGCCTTGAGGACCTTGGTGTTGAGGGTCGACCGCGAGTTGGCAGCGATCTGGGCCAACTGGGAGGCCAAAGACGACATGACTGTGTATTGCTTTCTATCTTTCGGCTATATGGGTATCGTCTGGTATCGTAAGGAGAGTCAACGTCGATATTTCGATCGCGTCGCAAAATGGGAATTCGGTCGGCCTTTCGGCGCGTGGTGGGAGACGGGAAGGGTGCAGTCTCGATCGTCTATCGCGGGGTAGAGACCACTGATATCGGGTATTGGATATATGTAGAGTTGTCGAGAAAGAGATTGCCGCGGTCTCTCTTTGCTGCGACGTTGGTGTTGTTTTGGAGAGTGGGTTGTTGAGATGGAAGGGAGTTCAGGTTGGAGAGAGATGCGGCCGCTCGAAGCTCCAGCGCATGTCCTCCATCGCAAAACTGAAGTGCAGTCAATGGCCGTTCATGGTTCAGCAACTTTTTTTTCCCCAAGAGGTGGGGTCAGATAAGAGGGCCGAACCAACCACAGGTCACCGATAAGATCCCCAGCATTGGCAGCCAGGGTCCAAAAAGTTTGGAAAATGTTCCTGAGCTCATCTGATTCAGTTGATGAACAACAATCGATACCCATCTCCACTCCAGAACACCGCTCTCAGCACCTCACTTCAGTCTGTCTTCAGCAGATATCAATCGCCCACACTCAGTGTTTCAAGTTCACTTCACATCGTCTCCAACGGCACAGACCATCACCAGCCACTAACATGTCTTCCCATCCTTCCAAGCGGAGGAAGCTGACCGAGGGAGGTCAGTCCTCGGATGGGGCAACAACCAGCGACGTCAAAATTCAAAAGCAGTTCTTCAAGAGTGCACAAAGCTGGAACCTCGAGGAGGACTATGAGAACCGCCCCAGGAAAGGAAAGAAGAAGAAAGAGAAGAAGGCCGCCGATGCCACGAAACTGCCCATCAGAGTTGCCGAGGGAACCTGGGTTACGCAGGAAGAGGAAGACGCCGAGATTGCGAGCGATGCCGAGTGGTTAGAGAGTGAAGGGGAGGAGGCCCCTGAGGAGGAGGAGGTTCAGCCTCAGCCGGAAGCACCCAAGATTCCCGAGCGTGAACAGATCAGGAGAGCCCAGGAGGAAATGGCCAAGATCGCAACGCAACTCAATGAAGACCCAGAGGAGCATCCGGGTGCTTTCAAGGCGCTCGCCAAGATTGGAGAGTCGGACCTTCTCGCCATCAAGAAGCTCGCCATTGTTGTCCAGATGACCGTCTATAAAGATGTCATTCCCGGCTACAGGATAAGACCGGCATCGGAGGATGTTGCCAAAGAGAAGCTGTCCAAGGATGTCAAGCGGCTACGCGTCTATGAGCAGGCCATGGTCACCGGCTACTACCAGTACATCAAGACCCTCGCTGCCCTCGCAGGCGGATCTATTCGCGACAAGTCCAAGCAGCCCATCTCCAGCATCGCCCTTACCTGCGCCTGCACCCTTTTGAACGCAGTACCGCACTTCAACTTCCGCGGCGAGCTTCTCAAGATTCTCATCAAGAAGCTGAGCTATCGAAATATTGATAAAGACTTTGTCAAGTGCCGGACCGCTCTCGAGACCCTGTTCCACGAGGATGAGGATGGTCAGCCCGCCATGGAGGCCATCTCAGTACTCACAAAGATGATGAAGGCTCGTAACTACCAGGTTGACGAGAGCATCCTCAACCTGTTCCTCCACCTGCGTTTGCTCAGCGAGTTCTCCGGCAAAGCTTCCCGAGATACGGTGGAGAAGCAGGATGATGGGTCGGTCAAGAAGCCCAAGCAAAAGAAGGAGTTCCGCACCAAGCGCGAGCGCAAGCTTCTCAAGGAGCAGAAGGAGGCTGAGAAGGTCATGGCCCACGCCGATGCAGCTGTGAGCTACGAGGAGCGGGAGCGGATGCAGTCCGAGACGCTCAAGATGGTTTTCGCCTCGTACTTCCGCATCCTCAAGATGCGTATCCCCAACCTCATGGGTGCCTGTCTTGAAGGTCTGGCCAGATACTCCCACCTGATTAACCAGGACTTCTTTGGCGATCTCCTTGAGGCCCTAAAAGACCTGATCCGCTATAGCGAAAAGGACGCTGACAAGGAGGACGACTCGGATGACGAGAACAAGGAAGAGGAAGAGGATGAAGACGACGAGCACGAATTCGTCCGTGACACCAGTCGCGAAGCCCTCCTCTGCACCGTCACCGCCTTCGCCCTTCTCGAGGGCCAAGACGCCCACAACGCCCGCTCCGACCTTCACCTCGATCTCTCCTTCTTCATCACCCACCTTTTCCAGTCCCTCCTCTCCCTCTCTGTCAATCCGGACCTCGAACTCGGCGCCCAGTCGCTCCAGCTCCAGAACAGCGTGCGCCGCAACAACCGCATCAACCTGCAGACCACCACCGTCCTGCTCGTCAAGTGTCTCAGCGGCATCCTTCTGCCGCCGTGGAACATCCGCTCCGTGGCGCCGCTTCGTCTGGCCGCCTTCACGAAGCAGCTCATGTCCGGGTCGCTTCAGGTGCCTGAGAAGTCAGCCCAGGCGCTCCTCGGCCTGCTCGCCGACGTACTGCACACGCACGGCAGGAAGATCAGCTCGCTGTGGAACACGGAGGAGAGGAAGGGCGACGGCACATATAAGCCGCTTGCGGCGACGGTGGAGGGTAGCAACCCGTTCGCGTCGACGGTGTGGGAGGGCGAGCTGTTGAGGAAACATTATTGCCCCAAGGTGAGGGAGAGCGTGAAGCAGCTGGAGAAGAGCATCAAGAGTATCAAATAGAGGATGAACGGGTGATGGGGTAAAGGGAATGTCCCGTTGTGTCTGCGAGAATCTATTTGAAGGTTGTTGGAGAGTATATACGTTGGCTTTTGCACAGACTTGTTATTTTGAAACTACTTTGTAGGTCAATTCCATCATAATTAAAAGTGGTATTATTTTCTTTGGACACCTAGAAGCGGTGGTCCCATTTGTGGTGTGAGAACAATGAGTCTTTTCCCCCCTTTCACTCTCTCTGGAGACCGTTTAAACTCGTTCAACCTCGTATATTCGTTCTTCGCGTCCCTTAGGATCGGGTCCCTTGAGAGGTGCATGCGAGGCCAGGCAGTCTGCAAAGCTCAGTTTACCCAATCGTACGTTTGCCATAAATCCGGGATAAAACCGGCGGGCGGGATATACGAGTTTGGCAAAGTTGTATGATACCAGGATTTGTCATTTTCTTCCACTTAATCTTCAGTCCTCAAGGACGTATCTATCAATCTGCTCTCGTTGTGTTACAAAGACGTTTCTAACCTGGGTCAACGACACCATTCTGACCTATCTCCTCCAACTGAACTTTGCGTTTTCTTCACAGCTCACTAACAACAATCGTTCTTTCCCTACCTCTTGCTTTGTCTCACCGAGTCGGGATGAACTTGCCGAACCACGGCGGCGGGATATCAGACCGAGGCATGTCCGTAGCTTCCCCTCCAGCCCTCATGCGAGTTTGATTGCGAAGGTGAAAAGACTTTTTCTGTCTGATGACGATCGTCATATCGATCAATGGAGTCTTTTTTCTGATTTCCTTTTTGGAGTAGGCGTGCGGCTCTAATGTTCCACAACAGCCTTATTTGTGAAACAACTGTGCAATAAGTATCCAGCTCGGTCCAACTCAGTTATACATTGTGTCCGTTGGTCGTCGGCAGCGAGAAAATGTCTTAGTTACCCTTTGACAACAGTGAGTACCATACCTAGATCCCCAGATCCCAAGCGGTTAGCCAATGGTCTTCTTGTATGAGACCTCTCTCGGATAGAGATTACCACGCCCCGGACTCCAACCACCTCCCAACGGGTAGAACACAACAGTGTGTTGCGGCTCGAGAGTGGCTGTCTCAACGTCATAGCCTGGATAAACGGCATCGTTGAATTGCCCAACAACATCACAAGACTACCAACAAACAGTCATTGTCGTCAGAAGCTGTATGGGCATTATGATTTGGGTATACGGCACGACTGGGATGCTCAATATCACCACCAACGCCGCCAAACATAGCTCTACATATCTTGGCCACCATCACCGGAGCATTGAACCTTGGACACTCAATATGAATGTGAAGTCATCATCGCGATATCGACAAAGGCCATGACTCCCCAACTCTCCAAAACTGCCCATTGCTGCTAACGGCATGCATGCCTTCCTTGCTCTTGCTAGACTTGCACCGCAAGCCTAGAACTACAACACCGCGAAGCATGTAGGGTCATGCGGTCTCGGACCCGGACAATTCGGGCTCGAGATCTGTCCGTCTTTCCGCCTTCGAGTAACGGAGTGCGCGGGCTCTAAACATCAAGTCCAGGCTGAAAATGTAAAGTCAAACAACAGTGCGCTTTTCGGTCACCGTCGCATCAAAAGATTTGCGGTTGAATTGACCCGACAAGAGAAACAAAGGACGGGAAAGGAACATCAAGCGGGTTTTCCTGGATGGAACCTCCACACGGCGCAAAATTGGTCTCCACTACAGGGGAAAAGGGCACTAACAGACACGTGCAAATTACCGGAAATTGGCCCATGGTGGACGCTATCACCAGGCTAAGTCACCAAGCTAAACTGTTAACGGTCGCTAACAAGGCTTCTCAAGGCTCGCTAAATTCGCTTGACTTCAGCTAGACTAACACTTGGGAAATCGTGCATTTTTCTCATCGCTGGAAACCCTCGTGTTTCCCCATGTCTTTGATCATTGTTTTGGAGACAGAGGCCATATGGCATCCAAGGTTCTGGCTCAAGTTTAAGCTGTTACTATTTGTTAATCAAAGAAAAGAGGGAAACTATCCCAAAATGATTTCCGACGATTTCAGGAACAGAGCCTTTCTTCGTCTGAACTGGTCCTCCCTTCTGTACCTTTTCATCCCTCCATCGGTTCAGGGGAATAGAGCGTCGTCAATCACCTACCCCAAATGGCCTGTGGAATCTCGATCTCGACCATTCAGCTCCCTGATGGAGTCCAGGCGCCAGCGAGTGTATCAAAATCGCATGGCAAATCCGGCTCTGGGAGTTTCGTTTTGGCATCCAACTTCCAGGCTTGTTTCAAGGCCCCCCAAAGGTTGTCCCCAGGAAGAAGCATCTTCCGTCCCAACAGGCGAAGGAAGGAAGCATGGATGAAAGCCAAGTGAACACTGACTGCCGTGGACCAGTGATCATCAGTCGTCAGTTTCGGACCCTCCCACTTTCCTTTCTTCCATTCCGTCCGTCGCTCTTGTCCGTTCACCACCTCGTCGGCATTTCCACCGAGGGAAAGTCCACCTCGGCTCAGCCCAACCGAGGACGTTAATGTCGTCAAGATGCATCTGGATCAGGTTGTCACATTTCGCAGGATGTGTGCTGCATCAGGCTCAGCCCCAACGGCTCACATTCCCGCAACACCAGATGCAGTTCACGGCCACTGGATCCTTGGTTTATCTGAGCTCACGAGGCTACGAACATCATGCTTGTGCCGCCGAAGACGCCGAGGACCGGTTTTCGTGTACATACACAGCCTTCATCGGGGCCTGTCTATTTTCCGTGCAGCCTTCTCGACGTCTAACCGCCAGGAACCTGAACCAGACTCGCCAGACAATGTAGCAGGCACCTCCCATCATATCTCTTTTATACGCCACCTTCCCCAGATATGGACAAGCCAAGCTCTTTCCCTCACATTAGCTACTTAGAGGCACCTTGGCGGCTCTTGGGATTCCCTTCCTCCTTCCTGATAGTGCCAGAGCTGGAAGCCATTGCCTTTTTGTTTTCCCCAAAGTCATTCACAACATTCATCCACTTTTCAGTTACGTACTGCCCCAGCCCCTGTCGATGGATCCCATACACGTAGGGGGCCAGAAGTTCGTGGAGCCTTCTCTTCTCCAACACCCCCACGCCTATCCTCTTGCCTCCAAGAATGACCCCCGTCCTAGCCGGGCTGGCAACTGAGCCCGACTTTGCCTCATCTCTACCTTTACCTCTGTCTTCGGTAGATTTTTCTTTCCCTTTTATCATCTTTCTGTCATCCCATCCGTCTTGCCCGCATGGGACAAAAGTGTCTCTGTGGCTTTCCCTTCTCATCTGATATAGCTGTCACAGCTTTGTTTTTCTTTACTTGTTAAGCCCTTACCTTAATCCAACCTCCTATCCTTCTGTGTTTCCCTTCTTTCCTTTATACTAATCCGGTCACGAAAAGCAGTTACGTGGTGTTGGTTGTCACTTAGACAGTACGATCGTTGGGACTGTCTTGTATACTCGACGTGCCATTTATACTTTTCACTTGACCAAGGTCTGCCTGGTTTCTCGGTTTGCTTTTGTGGACGTAACCAAATTCTTGGCCTACGTTGAAGAGCTCACTCAGTCTTACTTGGATCACCATTATCCGAGTACTGTCAGACGCATCTCCATTCTTTCGTTACTTTGCACTGCCTACCCGATCGCGCAATTGTTTCCTGAACATTCGCTTGCCAGTTTCCCTCTTTCGTTCGTCACATATTCTTTTTGGTTTACTATATTGTATTATCATCTACATATCTTTCGGGCATTGTATCAGAGGGCCTTGTTGGATCTCAAGAGTTGGATAACCACGGTTGTCGACATTGTTCTTCAATACAAAAAGATCAGGAAAGAAAAAAAGGAAGACGAGGATGAGGAGAACGCCGATATTGGCCTTGACGGCATCCCTTCTATCAACGACGGAAGCCTTCACCATTCGACAAAAGCAAAATGCCGGTGACCCGAAGGTGGTTAGTCTGCAGACAGAACGACTGTTCGTCCCAAACCACGTTGCCCCGGACAGGTTACGAAGGAGAGGAATGAATGAAGTCAAATTGGATAATGTCGTATGTTTTACCCTTCTAATACACTGCTAGAATACGTGGCTGATACCACTGTTTAGATAGGTGGATACTATATCAATGTGACGATTGGTACGCCCGGAACCAATTTCTCACTACATCTCGACACAGGCTCTAGTGATACTTGGGTGAATACTCCCAGTTCAAATCTCTGTCAAGAGAAATCCAGACCGTGCGATTACTCCGGCACTTACCTGGCCAATGACTCGTCTACTTATGAGTACATCGGCAATAATTTCGATATCACGTATGTGGATGGCTCCGGCGCCAGAGGGGACTATGCCTCCGACACCTTTACAATCGGCAACACCGAACTGAACCGGCTGCAGTTTGGCATCGGCTACTCTTCAACTAACGCGCAGGGACTAGTCGGTATAGGGTACGCCCTGAGCGAAGTGCAAACCCGCGTTGGGTTGCCAGCCTATAACAACCTTCCGGCGCAAATGGTCGCCGACGGCTTGATCAATTCCAACGCCTACTCCATCTGGCTCAACGATCTCGATGCCCCCACGGGTACCATCCTCTTCGGTGGCGTCGACGCCGCCAAGTACGAGGGCGACCTGCTCACCCTGCCCGTTCAAGCCCCCGAAAAGGGCGAGTACAAGAACCTCATGGTCACCATGACCGGCCTGTCTTTATCCCAGTCCCAGTCCTCCCCCAACGGCAACGGCAACGGCGGTAACACCACCCAGGTCTCCAAAGATAACCTTGCCCTTGCCGTTCTCTTGGACACCGGCTCAACCCTCAGCTATCTGCCCCACGAGCTCGTCTACCCCCTTTACGACGCCATGGGCGTCGAATACATAACAGACCCCGACGGCAAACTAGATGCCTACGCACCCTGCCATCTCATGTCCTCATCGCAATCCGTCATCTTCTCCTTCTCCTCTCCGCTTCAGATCGCCGTGCCCATGAACGAGCTCATCATCAACCGGACCTTCCACGGCAAACTCCCACGCATGCCGGACGGCGTCACAGACGCCTGCCTCTTTGGCATCCAAGAACGTTATGGCACTGGAAGCAACACCCTAGGCGATACGTTCCTGCGCAGCGCGTATGTTGTATTTGATCTGGACAACAACGAGATTTCGATGGCACAGACGAGGTTTAATGCCACAACAACGGACGTGAAGGAAATCAAGAAGGGTAAAGGGGGGGTGCCGGGCGCGAAGGCGGTGGAGAATCCGGTGGAGGCCACGAGCGGGCTTTCTGATTATGAAGGGGGGATATATGTGAATGGGGCGGCGGGTGAGTTGAGGGTGGGTATGGGAATGGCTTGGGGGTTGTTGGTGGGTGTTGCGATGGTGTTCTTGGGGTTGTGAGGTGGTGATGGATGAGACAAGGAAAAGAAAACAAGGAAAAAGGAAGGAAGGAAAGGGAAAAGCGAATCGTTTGGGATGGTTTGGAAAGATTAAGTTCTTTGTATTTGCATAATCATCATGGTTGCATAGGAAGAGCTTTGGCTTTGACCGTTCATAATATATTAGGATATTTACTTCCACTGCATTTTGTCCGTGGTATAAGAGGGACTGTTCGTTGGATATGACTTGATGCCCATGCTCTGCTCGCCGCGTTCCAGATGGATACGTGATTGGAGAGGTATGCTAGGAAAACACGTAGTACGTTCTCAACACCTCAAGGATAATAATAATGATAATGTCGAAACAGTCCCGATGGAAGTATACTTACTGGTCCACCTGTACAAATCACAATCCATTTGCCCAACCTGATAGTTATTTCTTGTTTCCTTAGCACTAAGCAGGCGAGCTAATGGTACCTCCTCAAATCATTTCAGATGACATTTCCTTCACCTTGCCATCCCACATAACATGAACACAATCAAACTAACCCGTACCATAACATGTCCGTGTATCTTCCCATCGTACATCATCAGTTCAATTTGGCTTTATTTCAAACAATACCTCCAGATACATAGGGCCCTCCAACTGTTCGTGTACATAACCCTCCAGCCTCTCGTACAAATACCATCATCGTCAGATTCCCGCTCGCTGGCTCGCCGGACCGGAGAAATCGTTGCCTGTCGCTGTCGCCCTACCAGAGCCGCTGACATCAAGCCCGACTCCTTGATACCGATGGTACATATACTCCTTATATGAGGGCTGGGCCTATTTATGTTCTCTAGATTTAGTCGTTTGTTTCGCCTTCCTTTCAGTTGCGTTTCCCATCTCTCCTTGTTTCCTTGTTGCCCGATGACTATCCCGAACTGTGATGACTTTTCTCATGAGGTAGGTGTATTTCCTCCTATGTTGGGAATTTGAAA
>RAON01000225.1:0-42916 GCA_009805295.1 Neurospora sp. FGSC 6877
AAAAAAAAAAAAAAAAAAAAAAAAAAAAAAAAAAAAAAAAGGAAAAAGGAAAAAGAAAAAAGAAAAACATCAAACATAACCTCCCATAACTCCCGTCTCYGYCCGAGTATCTTCAGTTCCTGTTCCCTCGGTTCCTTTTCTGTTCCATAGGCCGTAAATAAAATAATATGCGATGTATTAATACATATCTTCGAATCCACAAGAATAGGTAAGTTTGTGAGGATATGAGTGAAGGGTTAAGCCAGTCCCAACCACCTCAAAGCCTTCCTTTGCTCTCCCCTCATGTGCGCCATCGCCACCCCCACGCCTCCCGGAGAATGTGAAGATGCTTGTTGTTGGTCCTTCATCGACGTAGTCGTTTTCCTTGATGCCGGGCGTGTGTACGTGTTGTTCCCGCCGCCATTACCTGGGTCCGGCTGATTTGGGGTGTTCGGGCTCAGGGGCCTGTTGGGCGCCGTGGCGTTAGGGTGGCCGTGGGGGTGAGCCTTAGTGTTGTGGTTCTTTTTCCTCTTTTTCAAGTTGTTGCTGGGTTTCCGAGCTTCGTCTGCCTCTAGAGCTGCCGCCATTGCTCCTAGACCTACCACCGCTGGAGCTGGTGTCTCGGTGCTGTTCCTGCCCTTCGTCTTCTTGCTTCCTTTCTTGTCCTTCTTTCCACCACCACGTTGTTTTTCACTGCTGCTTTTCTTTTCACCCTCCCCGTTGCTGTTGCCATCGCGGCTACCACGGCTACCAAGAACTGCATCCGGTGGCACCGGACATTGCAAACTTTGCCCACTATTTCCCTCGCCCGTTAGCAAACCTCCCATTCTCACTCTTCGGTTCACGACATGACACGAACAGAACATACCTAACAAACCTCTCCCCAAAATCCTTCCTCCCTCCACCCAACAGCGTCTCCAAATCCACCATCTCCCTATTCCCGCTCGGGCTCCGATGCCCCTGCATAGCGGCAGCGGCGGCAGCGCCGGAAGCAGCGACGTGGGCTTCGATTTGTGATTTCAAAAACATGGGCATCAGTCGGCGCTCTTCAAAGTCGATCTCGAAAAAGTCAAAGGGGTCTTCGTCGGATTCTACTTGGTCGTCGTCGTCGTCTTCGGCTTCGGAATCGGGATCGTCGACGTCGGTGTTGAAGTCGGTTCCGGTTGAGAGGAGCGAGGAGGTGGATGCTCCCGAAGAGAGGGGGCCGGAGGAGAGGGAGAGGGGGAATTGGAGTCTGGTTGTCGCTGCTGCGCTGGGTGCCGTGGTGGCGGTGGGGTTGGTGGTGGTGATGGTGGGGACGAGGGTCGGTGGTGGGTTTTGCTGTATTATACGGGTAGTAGCTGTGCAGATGGTGGATGGGATCTTGGTCCGCGGACTGATGGTGCTGGATCCGGAGGGCGATGCTGGCGTCGGTCTGCTGCCGCCGCTGATGCTGGGACGTTGGGAAGTCGCTCTGGTTATGGAATGGGGAGATTGTGGTGGGACGACAGTAGGGGTTGCTACGGAAACTGTGCCGTGGCTTATGAGGGTGTTGCTTCGAGTTATCGATGTGCTGAGAGCCGACGAGCAGTGAGAGCAGGGAGGAGGGGAGATGGAGCGGGTCGGTAGGTGAATGACTGCTGTGGGCATGTAGGTATGGACGTGCCCGTGGCCATGGTTCTGGCCATTGCTATGGACATAGGTGGGAGTATGGTTGCAGGTGTCCGCCGGGGAAGCAGGAAGAAGGGGCGGAGGGGGAGTTGACATGGCGGTAAATGCTGGTATAGCAACCGATGATGGCTTGTGGAGTGGTGAGTGTTGTTGTGGTGGGAGTAGAGGCGCGATGCTGGCATTGGTTAGGTTGCTGCTCTTGGTGCTCAAGGGCTTCGCTGTGACCTCCTTTCCACCCTGAACGGCATCATTGGCTGTAGGCGCTGGCACATCATTCGTCTGGAGCTTGTAAAAGTCCGAAATCGACACCAAGGCCTCACGGATGGCTGTGACACATTCAGAGATCTCAGCTTCGGATGCCAAAGCCGATAGTCGATAGTCGGCCATCGAGAATATCGTTGTGTCCGTCTCCTTGGAAATTCCAGCCACCTTCATGACTTGACTCCCCATGAGCTTCTGCATAGCCAACATGGTGGACAAGTGCTCGACTGGGTAATCGATGAGGAGAAAGCGGACATAGTCGTTTCCGCGCATATAAGTGTCGATATGGGGAATGATGAGGCTCGCCAGCAGCGTGGGGTTGGAGAAGGGGTTCTCTTTGGACTGCTGGGTCAGCGGCTGGGAGGTAAAGGTTTGCATAGCGTTTCCTATCAGATATCTGTAGACAGCCGGGTCAGCTTCCCCTCACAAAACGTTTATCATGGAATCAAGCTTACCGCAAACCTAGTCGCCCGCTCCGCGACATCCCATCACCACTTGAAGGAAACCCAAGCTGCTCAATCTTGGCCATAACTTCTTGTTTGAAATCCTTTTTGACACCGCCCTCGGCGCCAATGGCCAAGATGAGATCGACCTTCCTCTTCTCCTTTTGTTGGTCCATTTCGGCGCACATCAAGGGCTCCCAGAGGCTGCGCAATTGCGGATCCGGGGAATCTGCGTCTGACGACAGGTAGTCGATCTCCTCGACAGGAGTATGATTGTCGAGGACTGATCGAAGGGTGTTTTGCACCCAAACGGCGGTCTTGTTGTGGGTAGACAGGTCATGGAACCTGGTTGCTGACGGTGCTATCGGAAAAGAAGCGGGGAAGACGTAGCCAGGTGTGGTCGACTGCGGCTTGGGCTGTTCTTCGTACCGATAAGGGTCGTACTCGGAAGCGGGATACATGTTGTGTTCGCTGGGAGTCATGTCCCTCAGCTCCTGGGTGGTGCGAAGGCTTACGGCTGTCGCATCAGTTTTTGGCGAATCGTTCGAGGTGGAAGGCCGGTGATTGGAGTCGAAGCAGTCTTTGTAGCGACTGGACACGAAGCTGAACTGGTCATCAGGTTTGCCGTTTGAGAAGTGGATCACGTAATGCTCATTGAAGGGTAGGAGGGGCTCAAAAGGCTTCGTTTCATCTGCTGATGTTCGACCTTTGGTTCCGATAACACCGTCCTCAAGGTTCAGCCCTTCAAAGGCCCTTGGCTTCTTCTCAAAGAAATTTCGAAGCGGGACGTGAAATCGTGGCGGTTTGAAAGATACCGTCGCGTGGCTTCCCACGTGGGTTGCATCCTGGGTTGTAGGGGTGGCCGTTGAGTAATTGGATATGCTCGCTGTGCCGTCCCATTCTCGGTCTTTGTCCTCGGTACCGGTACCTGATCCCAGCAACGTGGTCGCGACGCCAATACCTGCGCCATCTGTCAACTCCCTTGCATGCCAGAGTTGGGCAAAGGCTTTTGACGCAATGGAATCCATCTGCGCATTGTCGAAATCATCGACCTTGAGGTTGAATTTGATGTCTCTCAGGTTCTGGGGAGGCTCATAAGATCTGGCTTTCCTAAGCTGCCCCTGAGTGTTCTTCGGAGGAGAGACTACCAAGAAAGATGTTCTGGTTGCAGGGTTCGACGGGAAGAGAAGCGGTGATGGGAGCAGCTGGTGTGCGTTTGTGTTTGCGGCCGTTGACATGTCCAAATCGACTTCCCTGTCACGGATCACTCCGTCGGGAGCGGCAACCATATTTTCAACGGCCGACATGCTTAAGCTTCTTGCACGTGGCCTTATCAATCCGAAGTCCAATGGCACGCTGAGGTCAACGTCATGGTTCGGCGACTGAAGGTTTTCTGTTTCCCTATCGAGCGCATCAGCAGCCCGCATGGCTTTCGTGATTGGATCTTCCATCTCGTCGTCGTCCTCACTTCCGTTGGTTTTGATACCCTTGTTTGCCCAAACATCCTTGTCAACTTCGGGGTTCCCGACCCATGTGTCACTCGATTTTGGGTCGATGATTGAGTCAACATCAAATCCATCGTCTTCAAGACTCTTGAGACCCTGGCTCATAAGTCGGTCAAAGATGGCTGCCGCTTTTTCCAGATTCCCTGCCGTGTATGCCTTTCCGATCGCATCCAGACACATGAGCTTAGCACCGCATGTTCCCCCTTCTAGAAAAACGGCCCGCTTCCTCTCTGCCGTTGAGTGTTGAAGGAACTCCATAGCCACCGAATGCCTTCGCTTGGCTGCGTTGTGAATGGTCGATATGATATTTCGAGGGTCGGATCTGTGACGCAACTGTTTCTGGTCGTGTGATATCGGAGATGTTGGTATATAATGCTCAATTTTTGGAAGGACCATGATCTGGGATGAAGGAGGGAGGAGGTATAGCTGCGTAGCGACAACCTCTTCTGGACCTTCCAGTGCTATAACACTGCCTCTCTGTCGTTCCTTGGACTGAGAGGGCGCTGTTGGTGGGTTATGGCCGGCCATATTGGATGTGAAAAAAGTAGATAATCTCTGGATTGAATATGAAACAACAACACGGGACGTGTGACCCGGCGGTATGGGCTGCGTCTGTGGATCGGTCCAGTCAGAGACTATCCCGTTACTACACTTGACTCTCGAGTGTGCAACTGGAAGTTAATTCGTGTTGTTGAGAAGGTCCGAGACAAGACACGGTAGTGGTGGGCGTACAGCAGGATGGCTGGCTTTAGCTTTGTTTTGAACAGCGAGACATATAAACAGCGAGCTCGTCTGGCAATGCCGTTTAGCTTTTCGGTTCACAAGTTCCGGTCGATAAACATTACCGGTAGCTTGGTGAGGAGTGAAACGAAAAGTGAGACCGTTGGGTTGCATCAACAGTTGGCGTGGACGAACGGGATGAGAGAGTAGAGAAAGTGTGGCTTGCATGGACTTTCACGGACACAGCAGAGAGTTATGAAGCCAAATTAGAGAAGCCCACCAGAGACATGGCGTTCGAGGAAGGGAAGTTAGAGGAGAAAAAAGGAAGTACGGAAGCCGGAAAGAAGCAAGTTTCATCCAAAGAGGAAGATTTCCGACTCACAACCCCTTGCAGCACTGACTGGAGGGGCATCGCCGCTTGTCGGAGAGAGAGGACATCTTCGGGTGTCACCCTGGATGGCGGCATGACAACCCCGGATCATCAAGATCATGATATCAGCAGATCCGGGGGATGCTCACAGCTTTTGAGGGTGGAACGTGCATCTTGATGATTACCCTTATATTGGAGTCATAGGATAAGGTTTGGGACGAGACGCATGCGGTCCGTGTAGCCAAGGTGGTCCCAGGGTCCAGGACAAGAATAGACCACAGTTCCTTTATGTCAACCATGGTTTTTGGTGACTGCCAAGTTGGCTCAAGGGAATTGTGGGGGATGGGCGGTCCATGTTTCGTTGGTCTTTTTGTCGAGTTGATCGACGTTATGTGATCTCTCGGTTGACGGTATAAGGTGAAAACAGACAAAAAAGAAAACTGACAGAAAGTCAACAACATCGTCATCAAGATCTAAGCTAGGGTGGGGTGTAGCTCCGTGAAGCGAAGCTCTGTCAGTGGCCAGATCGCAGCGAGGCTTAGGGAGCACTAAGAAGTTAATAAGTAGGGGGGGTGCTTCAAGCTGCAGGTACCCCGTACTGTGTTCAGAATGATCGGCCTGGGGTGATTGACGGGGGAATTAGCGAGGCGAGCGAGGTGTTCTGCTCTCAGAAGCTTTCCTCTGTTGGCGATGCCTTCCACTGCGCAATATGCCTGCTTACTACTCTCATATCACTGGCTAATAAACGTGATGGGAGCCAGAGACCAAGTCCCCGAAATTCGCAAGTATAAAAATTGCAAATCGTTGCTGTTTCTCGCTTATCAGTTGCATTGTCCACTCTTATGTTCATGGTTAACTTTACAAGGGTCCGGTGTGTGGGTGGGTATGTCATGTTGTTGGTTGCACCAGGCAGCTGAGCTTCTCCCTCCGATTGTTTATGTGACTCCTTTTCCACGTTTTCTCACCTCCTCCTAAGCGTGTAACTGTGGCAACCTCCGATGTTCTTTCTCCCTCGTGGCGGTTGCCTGCATAGATGTGTGCTTTCCTGCAGCCAGGCAGGAGTTTGAAGCTTGTTGAGTGTGCCAAAGACCGGTGACAACCAAACAATGGAGGAGAAAGCGGCTATCGTAGATCGAAGGCTGCCCTGTTCGTTTCGAAACTTCTGGATGCCGTGCGGCGCAAACGAGAGCCTGTTCATGTTCCTTGGAACCAACCACAGCCCCAGGCAGGGCGCGCATCCGTAAAGCTGAACGGGTAACCGCATATGGCTGCCACAAATTGATGGACTCACGGAGCGCGAAAGGGTCCTTGGAGGTCTGGTCCTGACAACCACTGACGCAGTGTACCCGTTCACGAGAAAGAATATCTCGCTAATCCAGCCAGGGGTGTGACCGACTCGGCCAAGGATCAGGCATCGAGATACGGGAAAGCATCGAAACGCTGCCTCATCATTTTTCCTGCAGGAGCCCGCGATGGGATACTGCATAGGTCATGGTCCACTTTAATCGTCATCCTCCATCAGGGCGGCAAGCTCGGCCTCTTCATCAGCCGTCAATAGCCCTTCACCATCGGGTTTCTCCTCCTCTGCGGGCTTGATAGGCTTCTTTTGCTCCTCAACGGCAGCATCTAGACTAGCTTTGTCCAAGGGCCACGTCCTGATGGTGCCATCAATGCTCACGCTGCAAACGCGCTCGCTTGATCCGGCGGAGCCCCTGAGAATGACCAGCTCGGTCACTTCGTCATAGTGGCCCTCCAGGGAGCAGTAAAGTTTGCCTGAAGTACGGTCCCAGATCTTGAGGTCTTCATCACGTCCGGCGGTGATGACCCATTGATCTGTGACCGCCACAGCACGGACATGGTCGCCGTGCTCGAAAGTGTCGTCAGCAGTGAAGCCCTTGATTCTGGAGAGACATTTGGCGGATCCATCACCGCTCGCGGACCACAAGTCGACCTCATCGCCGTCGTGATCAATGACAAGCTTATAGACAGTCGTCTCGTGCTCAAGGATGGTTTGTCGCTCTGCCGCCGGGGTAGCAGGGTCAGGCTCCGCGAACTGCTCCCACCCATCTAAACGAATCTTCCAACGGCGGATGTGCGGGTCGCTGCTGGCGCTGATGATGCACAACTCGTCCGGTGACGAGGAAGCAGGGTCGACGACCAGGTCCTGGATGCTGAGCATGTTCACCACGCTGTCCTGCAGCACATGCAGCTTGGAGCCGGTTGCAACGTCCCAAACGATGATCTTCTTGTCGGCACCACCACTGACCAGAACGTCCTTTCCGCCCAGCTTTGCGCAAACGATTGCTTTGACGAAGTCGGAGTGACCAGCATACTTGCGGCCCGGAGCCTTGGTATCGATGTCCCAGGACCAGATGTTCTTGTCCCAGGCACCGGCAAAGACGGTCTTGTTCTCGGGACCACCAACAGCTACACAACTGACGGGTGTCGTGGGACCGCGGTAGACTGTCCTTGTGTCTCCCTCACCATCCACCTGGACTCTTCGGACTGATCCCGCGGACTCGGCTACGAAGATGGCCGAAGAGGGGGCACGGGGGTCAACAACGGCCCCGAGGATCTTGGACTTGAGCTTGATGGGATTGCCATAGGTGTTACTGGTCTTAGCTTCTCTCCTCTCTCTCTTTGCAATCTCTGCACTGCTAGATGTTAGGTGTTAGTTCGTTTTTGGGGAAAGTCTGTTTACTTACTCGGTCTCGAAGAAGTGACGTGGATCTGAGGACTGCATCGTGATGCCTGATTCGATGACTATGAGGTTGTTTGATATTGGCTTCTTCTGTGTGGCTCTGATAAGAGACTCGGGGAAAAGGCTTCTAGACCTCTTAAAAACAATTTCCTCTGATTTGTAAGTGACCGTGTTCCAGATGATTCGAAGTCAACAGGCAGACAATAAGGGGACCAAGCTTACAGAGAGAGGAGTGGTGTTAGCGGTCTGTTAAGGAATTCGGCTACAGTAAGTGCAATTCTTAACAACTCGCCCTACGGAGGAGCTGCCCCTGTTCAGCATTTGGCGGGGAAACTCAGCGCCCAATGAGTGGGTCCCACTCGCTGGGGATGACATGGTGGGGCACGATAAGTTGATAGCGCGTGCCGTAAATTGAAAACGCGGTCGACGCGTCTTTCGATCTTGTAACTTACACGCTGTTTACGACTTTAACGTTCCTCTTCCCGCTTCCCTCTTTCTTTTTTGCGACTGAAGGGAATGGTCCCAAGGTAAACAGAATTGCCGGATCCAAACATGACCACCCTAATCGCATCTCGACCGCGGTCACGACCAGCCCATCCACCGGGAGCGACATACTGCGCCTACACCCCCGATGGCACCAGATTGGTGACGGTCGGGTCCAACAACACCACCAGACTTTACAAGACAGGTTACGAAGGCGAACCCACGAATATCGACGACTGTCAGGAACAGAATCTTGCCCTTGCCACCAGCAACAACTACTTTGTGGCCGGCTCCGAAGACGGTACCGTCAGCCTGTACTCCCTCGACACGAATGCCTTCGACCGTTTCCTCCTGCGTACCTCTCTACCAGTTCGCGATGTCGCGATATCCCCAGACCACCAGTGGTGCGCTGTGGCCAGCGACGAGCTTACAGTCAGGCTGGTTGGAGTCCACGACAACACCCAACTACGTACCCTCAAAGAACACGGCAAGCCGACGAAACACTTGACCTTCGATCCCAAGGGAAGCTTGCTCGCGCTATCATGTACCGACGGCGTCATATACATTTACTCTTTGACGGCCGAACACCCTGAGCTCATCCGCAAGGTGGATGGTGTCATTGGAAGGCTAGAGACAGAGTCTGAGGCATCGTCAAGGGCGGTCTGGCACCCCGATGGCCGCGCTTTTGCCGTACCAACCCCTACACGAGATATCCAGGTTATTTCCAAGAATGACTGGGAGAAGCAGCGGGTCTTCAAGAACGGCCATGATGGAGATATCACGGCCCTGTCTTGGTCGCCTAACGGTGCCCTGCTCGCCTCGGCTGGCAAGGACAAGAAGCTCCTGATCTGGTCAACGAAAGACCAGAGTGTCATCGCGAGATACGAATATCCCAATGTCACCGATATCTGCTGGCATCCTACGAAAAACCTTGCCTCATTCACAACCTCCGACGGAGAGCTTTACATCAGCCCCAACTTCGTCCCAGAGCAGTTCGCCTCTCTTCTTAGGCTACCGAAACAACCCGCTCCCTTCATCCACGACCCTCTCACCGAACTATCCAATAACACCCGTCGCCTAGAAGTCAGCGGCCCCAAGCCCGATGCTCGCCCACGCAGAGACTCCGTAGACGCCGACCTCGATGACCTCTTAGACGAAAACTACGGCGATGACGACGACTTCGTGGTGGACGATGACGGCGCAGGATACACCCTCAACGCGGGCCGCAAACGCCCAGCCGAAGACGATGCTATCTACGAGAGCCACCCTACCAAGCGCGGCAACTTTGTCCAACCACAACACCATCCCTCCTTCCAACCTGGATCGACTCCATGGCGCGGCAACCGGAAATATCTCTGCTTGAACCTGATCGGCTTTGTCTGGACCGTTGACCAAGACTCCCATAACACCGTAACCGTCGAGTTCTACGACCACGAGTTCCACAGGGACTTCCACTTTACCGATACCTTCCTCTACGATAAAGCCTGCTTAAACGACAAGGGCAGCCTTTTCTCGTGCCCACCAAAAGAGGATGGCTCCCCAGCTGTGGTCTTTTACCGTCCCCATGAGACCTGGACGCAAAGAAATGATTGGCGGATACAGCTGCCAAAGGGTGAGGCGGTGCTGGCCATGTCGCTGAGTGATTCATACATTACCGTGACAACGACGGGTAACTATGTGAGGATATACACCCTTTTCGGCGTCCCCGTGAGGGTGTACAGGCCCAAGAGCACACCGATCGTTACGTGCGCTAGTTGGCGGGACTACGTCCTGACTATGGGCAACGGGCCTGTGGGTGCGGATGGTATGTCGCGATTGTTGTATACCATTGAGAACATCAAGCGGGATGAAGTTTGTCAGAACGAAGACACCGTTGCCCTTCCTGAAGGCGCAACAGTGAAGAGCGTCTTCTTCTCTGACAATGGCGTACGTCTCCTTTCCCCTCTTCCCTCGTGGCTCAGCCATCCACTAACATCCTGTCCAGGACCCCTGCATCTACGACTCAACCGGCACCCTCCTCACCCTCCTTCACTGGCGCCGTCCCTCCCGGGCCGTGTGGGTTCCCCTCCTCGACACCCGCCTCCTCCCACGCCTCGCCTCCGGCCGCAAAAAGGAATCCTACTTCCCCATCGCCGTCGCCGACAACAAATTCCACTGCATCATCCTCAAGGGTGGTGACCAATACCCCTACTTCCCTCGCCCCTTACTTTCCGAATTCGACTTTTCCGTGCCCCTCACCTCCGCGAAGCCCAAGAAGCAATCCAAAAAGAAGAAGCAGCGTAGCGGTGGCGACTTGATGGACATAGACGGAGAAGACGAGGAGGACAACGGTTCCATCGCATCAGAAGCCGACGACTCCGATTCCGAAAACAACACTGATCCCCTAACAACAAAGGAATCCCTCCCCCTCACCCAATCCTTCCTCCTCTCCTCCCTGCGCGCCGCGCAGCTCTCGGACATGCTCGAAAGCTCCCGCTCCACGGCCTCGCAGCGCGCGGCGCTCGCCAGACTGGAGCTCGACATCGACAAGACTTTGCTGCAGCTGCTGGCGATCGAGTGCCGCGAGGGCGAGGACAGGGGGATGAGAGCGCTGGAGGTGGTGCAGCTGATGAAGGACAGGACGGGACGGATGATCGAGGCGGCGGGTAAGGTCGCGGAGAGGTATGGGAGGAGGATATTGGGTGAGAAGATTAGAGAGGTTGGTGAGAGGAGGGTGGCGGGTGAGGAGGGGAGTGAGGGGGAGGAGGAGGACCCTTTTGCTTAGAGGGTCATGTGGAAGTGTTATGGGCGGGCTTGAAGTGAGAGCACTTTTTTTTGTCGTTGTTAGAGCCATGGCTTTGCTTTTTTTTTTCCCCATGTGCACTAAAAATTACGCTTGGAGGTGGTGTTTTGGAAAAGTTCCGCTAACAGATTCTGGTAACGCTTTAGGGTCTAACAGAGACGGGAGGAATACCACCTTTGTGTTTTACTTGTTTGCTATCATCCATTGTAATCAAATGTACTAACTGCTACCACTCAGTTCACGTTTTACCACCAACTGCATACACTGCCCGTGGCACTACCTATACCACTCATATCCGCACCCGCCTATCACATTCCATCCCAATGTACACCACCGCCTTCTGTGTGATGTGACAAAACGACCAAAACAGCAGCGAAGTAATGAACTGGAGGGGTTCCTATTCCCCCAACGAGATAGGTAGATAATAACTCGCTTGAGCCGTTGTCCAGTCCGCCTACCCGGTTGTGAGTTTCCCCGCTGATCCTGAAATAAAAAGCAATGTGAACACCACATACGGCGATGATATATGTACGTAGGCAGCAGGCACCAAAAAATGGCAGACAGGTAACTATGTACCTACCTCTCTACCTGTCTACTGGTGTAGACAAACTATAAAAAGGTTCGGAGCATTCGGTACGAGAGAATGAAGCAAAGCACAGCCAAGTAACGCAAAGCAATGACCGCCCTTGGTAGACTAGTCGCCTCTCCTTACATACTTAACCTTGAAAAGAGATCGGCGACATGGAACCACGGGTGGGGTTCCTAGCTGCTTGAAATACATATCACGGGTTCATGGATCGCTCCGCGCCGTCCGACGGGAGTCCAGCATCCGTCGCTTCTGTGATAATGATCCACAATGACAAAGATCTCGGGACCTGGTGACCTGGGGACCTGGGGGGCCTGACGAATCTTGTGAGGCACAAGGTACATACAAATAGTGTCACGGCAGCTTCCGGGAAACATAAACTTTATACATAGTACCTGCATCCAGGCTCGAAGCCTGCGGCTGCCAGGTACGACACTCCCTTGTAGGCTAGACGTCGTGCACGACGTGTTACATGCGTGTAAGTGTATGTACTATGTAGAGGCACAGGGTAGGTAAGGTCCGTGCTAATCTTGGAGATTGATTCAGGTAGTCAGGTTGTAGTGAATGATTGACGACGGGACGGGATGTGCATTAACATTCAGGGGTAGGCTGTAGTGTTAGACTTGTAGTTGATGGACATGGGGGCCTTGGCCTGAAGTCTAGGGTCCAAATCCGATGGAGAGAGAAAATCTTCAGACCCCCATGTAATTCTTTTCTTCATGCGTACCCACCTCGTACGTAACGATAATACTGATCTCTTGCAGTCTTTGTTGTGTCTTGGTTATAGTGTAGTGTGTCTGACATGGAACAAACAGGCTGAGAATAAGCTCAAAGTGTTAACATGGGGTGGTTCTTCCATCCTCTCGTGAAGCGATCCCCCTGAGAGAAAGATGCGGTGGATGCAGATATGTATGTACATACCTCAAATGAAGGGATGCACACCTTGAGAAAGAAAAAGACGGGTAGAGTTGCCCTGTGATTTAACACCCGACTGTGCCGCACTTCAGTTTACTCCGTGGACGAATTCCCGGAGATTTGGCAGGGTTCCACAGGACGATCATCAGGGTCATTTGCGGCCATTCGTTGGGGCCCTGTAGTGGTCTCTCGCGCCATTATACCCGGGCGATAGTCCTGGCGATCGACTTATAACGGTCCCTGCTATTATAAGTTCCAGGTTCGGTCTGGGTTTCAGAGATTGGCAGGGCTGATTAGTACTGTCGAGGAGGGTAGCTCTGGGGAACTCCCTCCCGTCGTCCGAAGCGGGATCTCTATCCGCTTGGCGATGATGGCTGTATGGCACGAAGTACGTAGTTCAGGGTGTGGAAAGGCTGCAAGCTGAAGATGGACGGTTTGGGAAACAGAAAGTCAGCAGTTTCAGGTCGCTTAGTGTGGTATAAAATGGTTTTTAGTGCAATGCGTGCCTTTTGTGCCTTCCTTTGCGGGAGACGGGAAGAAAGAACAAGTGACCAAAACGAGGGGTGGATCGGCATCGACAACATAGGACGGATCGGAATCCAATATCGGCCTCTTCCATTTCTGGTATGTTATCAAAGCACCAAAGCTGAACTGAAGCCTCATCCACTTCATCATCCACACTCTCTCTTCGTTTATTGTGTTGTCGCCCAACGGAAAGGTTCCGAAGCGTAACACCCCCACGGCCTGACCGCATGGAGATGATATGGACCACCTGAAAGTCAGTCAGCGGAAAGACTCCATTCATGACATTCAGTTTGCTTGCCCATGGATGGACTCCAAAATGTTGGGGCCCTTGTCATGATTCCGACTCCATGCAGCCGCGGAAACCGGTTCAACATGCTGTTTTCCTATCTCGATCTGCCTTTAAAGAAAAAAAATTCCCGAGCACACCTACTGTGATGGTGGTATCCAAAGCCTTGCGGTGCGGTGGTCATTCACCTACCTCTTTCTCTCTCTCCATGCTGCACGGGGCGCTGAACTGAACTGTCAGGAGATGCCCGAAAGACCTTTCTGGGGTAACTTGTTGAGTCTTGAGTTTTGGACTCTTGGGGGTTTCCAAGACCCGCCACTTAACCACGGGAGATTTGGCGTGGACTCTGAAGTCTGCTCTGCGCCATCTCCCACCATGTGCAGAAGATGGAGACGGACGGTTTTTCCCCGGTGAAAAAGAGAACAGCAACTCTGTCCGAATGATGACAGCTAAGTGGGTGTCGGGATGTTTCGAGATGGAGGTCAGGGTCACGGTGGTCATGATAGTCATCCATCGGAAATGGCTGCCACGAGCCAAGATTGGCCAAGCGCGTGTCCTCATCCGATCCGCTGCCCTACCCAAATGAGGTGCATGAAGAGGGAGCATGGGAGGGCAAGCAGGGCCGTTTGGGTTCCCTCCTCCATCGTGCCGGCAGGTATGCGAGTAACGCGGTTACGACAGGAACTGGAACTCTGGAACGCGTGCTGCAACTGAACTTGTTAAGGAGGCCGTGTATGTATAAGCTACGGTGGTACTCAATGCCCTGCGCGGATCAGCATTCTTTTTAGTCGTGGTTCCATTCTTCCTCCCAGGGGTATTCATTCCTCTTCCAACCTGACCCAAAACAAATACTACTGGAACGTGGTCAGAGAAGTTCCAGATTTTCTAGAGCTTCTCTTTCGATCCTTTTTGCGTGTGTGGAAGGGATGGCTTACCTCTAGAAGGAAGTGTATTAGGGCGAGCCACTCAGCAGTTGGTTTGTGCCATGTATGTACTGTCTAGACTAGCAACTGCCCCTGAGGTGGGTGGCTTTTTTGAACTCGGATCTGGCCCACGATTCCATCGAGTGTTGATCAACATGTTCATCAGGGCCGTTTGATCTGGCTACTTGGCTGTTCTTCAGTTATCAATCTCCCCCTCGGCCGTGTGGTCTTGTTTGTAGTGTAAAACGCAGGTGTTTCTGTCTCTGTAATGTCTCTGATGGGCCAGGCGAACGGAATTCCGCCCGTTTATGGGTTTGGGCTGCGATTGGCCGTGTTTCAACGCCTCTTCCATTTCCATTTCTCCGTGCATTCGAGCCGTGCTCCAGGTTCCTGACTGACTGACCTTGCCTCCTGCCTTTTTCCTCTTCACCTCGGAATCAGGGGCTCAGGGGGCTCTATTGCCAATCTGCATGTTCCTGATGCGGAGTGTATGAAAGGGTATGGACTTGTATGGACTGCGGGTAGGATAGCTGCTTGATAGCTGCTTACTTGCCGACGGCGTGACCAAGTCTGGAAAACAAGGTTGGTTGTAGTCGCGAATAGTGTTGTCGCAAAAGACTTCCTTGGCCGGGTACCTGTTCAGAGTCAAGATCATCTGCGGAAGTTAGAGATGCTGCAGGGGAGACTGCCTGAGCGTTGGCGGCGGCATCGGTGCTGTGCTTATGGAAGGTACAAGCGAGGTAATGTACTAACTGCATGGCCTACAGATATATAGCTCCAATTGTTAGGAAAGCACTTTGAAGTTATGCCCCTCATCTCACGGCCATTCATTCTTTCCGTCATTCGACAGGTGCTGTCCATCTGATGGATGGCAAGGGCACTGCACAAAGACGATTTGCAGTCTAAAAGAGGAAAGCATCTTGGGTTCTCCTGCTGCACATCCTCATGCACCCATTGAATGCAGCTTCTTGGGATGAATAGGTACGCAGACGTACCTGTATGTAACTAAGCAGACGCAGATAGGCTTGGTGGATGCTTGTTTGATTTTCCATGCGACAGCGGCCAGTGCTTCCATTTGGAGTCTATTGCATCCATTCAGCATCCATCGAATCCCGGAGGAACAGCCCCTGAACTATATGCGAACCTCTCCCCGTCATGTTCATGTCCGTTGACGTTGTCAATGTCATCGTTGTCAAGACTCTCTTGGTCGACCAAGTCACCAAATCTCCACGGGTACATTTGCTTGTACACGTTCCTATGACTTTGTGGTTTCTTGCCAGAGGTAGCCTGGTAGCCTCTCCATATCCACCGGGGGGTTTGGTGACTTGGCGAAGTTGGCCCAGAAAGGTCCCGTCGACAAGCCGTCGTGGTCAGGTCTCCCTTGTGGTGCTTGGCCTAGGAAATCTTTCCCCCGGATCAACCACTGACCAAGCATCCGCCGCTGAACCAATCAATCAGCTGCTTGGTCCTCCCAAGGTCCTCCATAGTCCTCCACTAGACCGCCCACTTCCTGGACATCGATTCGTAGATTCGACCCAATTCTCCCCCCCCCCCCCGGTTTCGAGGTCGACCACCGGTTACTTTAGCCCCGAGTCCTCTCCGTCCTTGTTGCGCCACCGACCGGCAGCAGAGCAGCGCTCGAAAAAAAACAAATGCCTTTTCGCTCCACTCTCCCGACAACTCACTAGCCCCCGACCGTGCTGCCGACCATCAGACCAGCAAGGACTAGAAGTCCACTTTCTTCCACCAGGTTTCTAACCCGACCGACCATCTCCCGTTCCCCCGTCTCCGTTCGCCCAACTCGTCCTCCCTGCTGCTTGCTCATTCCCACCGCAAGCAAGACAGACAGACATTCTGATTGTCTGCCACCGACGCCTCTCGGTCGACCTCCCGCCTCCGGCTGCAGAACGAGAACCCATTGTCTGGGACAGCTTGGGTCTACAACTTGCATGCAAGACTACGGGCTACCTGTCACCACACCCATCGTCTTTGTCACTCGCACAGGGCCCAACAGCTGCCACTTTGAAAGAGCACTTTAAGCGGGTCCTGGCCACAAACTACAGGAAGTAGCAGGAGACAGACACAGGCCTCGAACCTCTAACGAGTCGCCGTCGCGAACAAAGCATACACCAGGAAGCTAGCCTACGTTTCGACACGGTGGGGGACTTTCTTGACCGGATTGACGCGCAACAAACTACCAGCTTCTTTTGCGCCACGCGATGAGGTAGGCTAATATTCCCCCCTCCATGTTGTATCCGGTACTATTGGATTGCGCAATGGAAGTAGAATGGATCCCATGTGGGCGAGGTAGTCCAAGGTCCGCCGTCTATCGGCCGGTCTGTCATCCGGTCCATCGCCGGCTTCCCTTTCACTGCACGGAGCACACCCAGCATGTGTCATCCAAGGTCCGGTCCGGAGTGCTGGATCGGATGGAACATATTCTTTCCTCCTCAAACTATTCTCATGTCGTTCCGTTGCGCTTTGCTGACACGATCGTCGCCCATTTACAGTGCAGATGGCTACCGCAACTGAAAGCGCACCGAGAAACCACCTGGCCGACAAGCCAGAAGACCCAATGGGTGGAAGAAACCTACCGATAATCACACCAACCATCCAAATGTCGGCTCCTCCGGGCGACCCGATGGACATCACTCCCAGCAACAGCAACAGCAGCAGCAATACTAACAGCAATGGCAACAACAACAACAACAACAACGCTACCATGGCAGCTCCAAGCAACTCGGATTCCCTACCGCCGCCCAAGAGCCCGGTCGAGGATGCATTAAACGCCCAGGCAGCCCCCAATGGCCGACCGCAACTGTCATCCGCAAACGATCAGTTGTCTCCCGATAACATCATCATGCCAGCACCAGCTGCCGCTGCCCCCGCGGTTCACCAGCCCAAGATTGTTCAGACAGCCTTCATCCATAAGCTGTACAACATGTTGGAGGATAAGTCGATACAGCATCTGATATCATGGTCGCCCACCTCCGAGAGCTTCGTTATGCAGCCTTCGCAAGAGTTCTCCAAGGTCTTGGCGTAAGTTGGAAGATTACCACCAGCTTTGGACTAATCAGATCGCTAACAGCCAGCAGCCAATACTTTAAACATACCAACATTTCATCCTTTGTTCGCCAGCTCAACATGTACGGATTTCACAAAGGTAAGGATCTTCCGAGGCAGCTGGTTACCAACAGTCACTAACACGCTCAAAAAGTGAGCGATGTCTTTCACCATGGAGCTCCAGACGCCACCATTTGGGAGTTCAAGCATGGCAACGGCAACTTTAAACGCGGAGACCTGGTTAGCTTGCGGGAGATCAAGCGTCGAGCTTCTCGGCATTCTCTGGTACATAGAGAGTACAGCAACAACCAGAAGGCCCCGCCATCACAACCAGGCACCCCGGCCGAGCCTATGCCTCCCATGCAGGAAGTTCAAGGAGGAGATCCTCGGCTTAACAGTATCGAGCATACTCTGTATGATCTCAGCACTCGACTTCAGCGACATGAGGAGAACGCCCAGTTTATGCATATCAAGCATCAGGCCATTATGGACACGGTATCGCGTCTGCTTCAGTTCAACCATGAGCTTTCTCGGGCCGTTCTTGCTCTTGCCCCTTCTCCTGACAACCCGATACACCATGACGGTAAGTTCTTCACTTGGAAGGTTGTGGGTGACCGAATCACTAATATGCTTTCCAGTATCGACTTTGCAAGGGCAGGTTCAGCGCCAGATGGAGGTGTTCCGCTCGCTAGATGAGCCTCACGAGTCGGTCTTCGCTAGTACGCGTCCCTACTTCTCAAATGTGGAGAACGCCCCCGTATCACCGCGGCAAATGCCCCAGGACGATCCGCGGAGATCTGGCCCTACCTTGACGGTTCCCGGTCAACCACCTCGGCTATCGGGTTACAACACTTATCGTCCTGCCGTCCCTTCGAACCTGTCTATAAGTACTCCGGGTCGTAGGCCGTATGGCTCCACTAGCGGCAACTCGACAGGAACATCTCCATCTTCCCTCCGCCCGCACCCGCCGCCTCCGCCTCCGCATCCGCTGTCGAACGTTGAGCTGCACCCGGGCTTGGCTAGGAGACATACCTCTGCTGACATCCGTGCTCCCGGTTGGCAAGCTAACCCTCCTCCTCCTCCCAACCCTCCTCCAACCTTCTCTGGCCCACCGTCCTCGCAATGGCCTTCGTCGCCAAATCGTCCTGGGTTGTCCGAAGACCAACGCATTCGGGATTCGTTTTCACACTACTCTCTGCAGTCTGCTTCGTATCCTCGTTCCAGGCCAGCGTCGCCGCCGCCCCCTCCTTCCTTCTCTACTAACGGTGGAGGGGACACTTTCGGGAACTGGTCCTGGAACTCGGCTGGCCGTGACAACAAGAATCTTTCGGTGAGGGATCACTCGGCGCCGCCCACGAGGAGAGGAAGCATGGCCCATATCTTGAACCCGACCGATACTGCGGAAAGAGACGACGAGGACGAGGATCCCCGAGGCGATGAAGACCGCAAACGAAAGCGACTGATGTGAGGTTGCCAAAAAGCATCTTGAGACATCATGTTGTGCAATATCATATTGTCCTTTCCATCATCATATCGAAGCGACCTTCTCAAACATCAACTGCCTGTACAACACCATGCGAAGTTATCGAGATTTCAGGGTACACGCTTTTGTCAGCATATTGAGATTGGAAATATTCCAAGGGAATAAAAAGCGTCAGAGAGGTCGAACACGGCGTCCGATAAACAACCCTCACCACCATTACCCTCCTCCTCCTTATCATTAATTAAAGTAGCTTTCAATTTTCCAAAACACAAACGGACCGACCGTACCACCATCATTTTCCTTTCATTGTTTTTTTTTGCTAGATTATCTGTTCCTTTCACTTGCGGTGGATCCAGGAGATGCCGTTGGATAGTAATTGGATACTTACACTACTAAACTGACCTAATACTCGCGTGGTAGCTATGAACTTCTTGGCTGTCTCCTTCAAACTTTTCCATAACATCTATATTCTATATGTTCCTGTTGTTCGCTTTGCATTACTCATGGGGAGGAGGGGAAGCATGGTGAAATGGATGGAGGCGGTACGACTGACGGCGGGGACTTGGCGTGATGTGGCGTTCCTCGAAAAATTGAGCAGTCAACGTGAGGGTGAGATAGGTAGAAGCTATCTGATTATCACCCTACCAACCTTGACAGGCTCAACGAGCGGGTGTAGTAATGTACCAGTAGTGTAGTGCTACAATAATCGAATTAAGAATAAAGTACCAAACCAGGGGAGTGTTACAGAAAGACGCAACTGTTTATCCTGCAAGGACGTAAACTAGATTCCACTCACTGCTTCCAAGGTATCTGGCTGTGTGTCGCTCCCAAACAGGACACTGCCACTGCAGATTCCAAGACAACAACCATCAGGCGTGTGCCTGCCCTGTCCTTGACATCCATCAACCGGATCCGGGACTGGCAAGGGCACCTTAAGACCGAACCGAACTCCACCACAGATCACCGCGGACAGCGGCTTCTCCCGTAGTGTGCCTGCAGCGTGCATCCCGGCGCAGCAATCTGCAGAATCTTGAACATGGCCCGGATATTGGCACTATAAAAAGGATGATGACGCAATGAAGAAAATACAAAGCAACAGGGCACTTAACCTCCGGGTCCCTGGGGGGATTCCTCCGTTTGGCCGTTCCTAACCCCAATGTCCGTCCGGGCCCGTGCTGGGATTCCGTGCGGCTCCAGTCCCAAGCTCCCGGGCCCGGGCTCCGCTTGGCGGTAATAAGTGGATCTTGGATTCGACCAACATCCAATCAAATAACGCTGCTCGATAAGGCAGCGAAATTTCCGATAAGCACCTTTCCAACTCCAACGTTCTTTCTGGAATCGTGTGGTTCGACGACGTTCTTTTGACTTTTTGCAATCGCGACGCGTTCACTTCAGTTCTCCACTTGGATTCTCACATCGGGACGTAGCGCAGTGGCCCAACTACGCCGTCGCTCAATTCAAACCGACAAACTCGTTATAACTTGCCAATTAGTACCTATACTCACCTCAAGGAAGTGCTGAACACCTGCACCACGCCACCCACCGCCATCGCCAGCCAAAACAAAGCAGAGAACTTGCGCTTCATTCACCACCATCTTAGCACAACATGTCCAAACCCTCAAACAACGGGTCCGGCCCCAATGGCAACGGCAACGGCAAACCCCCCGTCGCCCCGGACCTCAACCAAGTCCTCAACTCCATCTCCCTCTCCATGTCCAAGCACCGCGGCTTATTGGCCTCTCTTTCGAAGCACCGTCCTTTGGCTTCCACCACACCGAGCAGTTCGACTGTGAGCAAGCAGACAAAGTCCGGAGGATTTTCAACCCTTCTCCAACAAAAATCAGGATCAACGACACCTGCAGAGCAGGAGGGAGAAGAAGCTGGGGAGGAGAAACGCAAAATCCCAGACCATGAGGAGGAAATAAGGTCGATACTCAACCAACCTCCCAATGCTGGGCTGGGTTGGGTGCCGCCGTCTAAATCTGATAACAACGGCACCAACGGTGGCCAAGGAGGGATGGGGAGCAAAGAAGAGAGGGAGTTGAGGAGGAAGATGGGGTTGAAGTGGCAGCCCGGACAGCAGGGAAGGGGCGGGCAGCAGGGTATGGAGAGTGGTCAGGGGCAGAAGAGAAAAAAGATGGAGGAGAGTGAGAGTGAGGAGGATGTGGGCAGGGCGGGGGCTGTTAGGGGGAGGAAGAAGGGTGTGGTTTCTGCGGACTTGGAGGGGGGAAAGGGAGGAAGAGGAGCGGGGAGGGGGAGGCCCGGTGGTAATGCGAAGGGAGGCGATGCGAAGGAGGGTGATGCGAAGGGGAGGGGAGCTGTGCCTCTGCCTGGGTCAATGCTTGGACAGAGCAAGGCAGTGGCGGGTGATAACAAGGTGGTGAATGATAGACAGGTTCAGGATAAGGCAAAGAAAACCCCTGCTGCTGCTGCTTCTGCCACGAACGAAGCAACAGATGGCCAGCGTAAACCAGACGCAAGCGCAGAGCAACAACCAAGTCCGACGACAGCCACGACTCCGCTAACAGCAGATACGCCCAAACTAGAAGGCGAACCTGGCACAGCTGGCACAGCTGCTGGGCAATCTCAACAGGCCAAGAAAAAGAAGGAAAATGAAAACAGGAAAAAGAAGAAGAACAAGAAGAAGAGGAGAAAGGCTGCGCAGGCCGAGGACGGAGAGGGAGCGCCAGTTGATGGGAAGGAGACAGAGGAGGATGTCGGTGGTGGTGATGGTGAAGATTCAGAATAGGCAGAGGGATTCAGCTCATGACAATCCAATCGAACTGAACAGATTGTGCTGTCTTTGCCAGCACGTTGCCCGCATATTTGTGGTTAGGAAGGCCACGGGCGTCGGTGCTTATGTATGCGGCTGCTACGGAGTTTCGGACTCCGGAGCAGCTTGCAGACAGTGCTGTGTGTTGTGCTGATTAGCACCTGCCACATGAACACGCGTTCAAAAGAGCTGGTCTTCCCCCCGGACCTTCCACGTGGTGTATTTTTCTATCTGTACTGTTACATGTGGAAAGTGCGTCCCGCCTGGAACTTGTTCTCTTGGAGTGGTACCTATAAAAGGGCGCGTCTGTCCCGTTCGCCTTGGTCCAAATTTTCCTCTTCTTTCCACCAGAGCAGCCGTCTCCCATCCTCATGATCCAGTTAGCCATCTCCTCTTCTTACAATCAGCTATTTAGGTATTAAGCATTCACCTTACTGTCCACATTAATCTACTTGCTCCACACCTTTTGTCTTTTATCTTCAACGCTTCATCAGCCGGTGCCTTCGCTCTTCTCTCTTAGATTACTAGGGTCCCATTGCTGGTACGTATCTGTAAACAACGGTACGTCTCTCTTAACAAATTACTCCAGTCTCACTTCTCAAATACCTTCCTCGACCTCATTCTCGTCCGTGTCCTCTCCCCCTCGACCTTCTGTATGGGGTAACCTGCACGCACCCTACGATTGCCTACACGTACCCTGCGAATTTCGAGATCTTTCATGATTATCGATCACTACGACTAGATTACTGTACAAAGCCTCGTATCCCAAAGTCACTAGCACTCATCCCATGTGCTAAAGACATTTTTTCTTCTAATACTTGTTCCGATCTTGGTATCAACGGGCCGCTTCCCTATTGCATTCGCTGCGCCGTCCTATGCAACTAACCTTCAAACTCTGTATATGAATATTCTAGAAAGAAAGTGGAGGTTCAAGAGAGGAAAGTATAGCCCGAATTCTATACTGGATACTCTTTGAAAGGTGTGGCCTGGATTTAGGCGAAACAGCCCCGGAGGACTGGGAAATAGGGTACGTGTAGGAAATATAAATCCACGAAAATTTTGATGATGCCGTTTCCCGTCTCGCGGTGTGCCTCCAAATCTAACCTTTCCAAACGCAGAACATCATCCCAGCACCGCCCACAACGGTATCACTACGATACGGTGATGTCGTTCAGGACCATGGTCACCCTCGCGACCGTCCTCCTGGCGTCGCTGGTGGCCCTCTTCCCAATTGTTGCCCAAGCCAACCATTGCAAAGCTGTCAAGTTCGACGCCGGCGAACCCCGCCGAGCTCCCACAAACATGCCCGCCAACGCCAATGTCCTCCAAGCGGTCAACATGACGGATTTTGCCGCTGAGCTCAGGGCCGCGGGCTGGGCTAAGCTACACCTGGGTTGGGACAACTTCATTCGAGAGCATGCCAAGTTCGACCACAACGAGGCGGCCATCTATGCGGAGCCCGGGCACCACCAGGGCAACCCCGAAGACAACACAGTATTTTGTGAGAACTTCGACGGGAGTCAAACCATGTTTGGCCGCGGAGACGCCATTGAGCAGATAGATCGATTCTGCGGGCCCGGGAGCCCGCTCTACGGCAAGGTGCTCAAGGGCCCGCTCTCGGTGCACCTCCGCATCGAAACGAAGGTCACTTCCTGGGACGGTTTCCCAGACGACAGGTACTACACCGACTGGAGCCTGTACGTCGAGGATGGGTGCGAGTGGATGCACGACGAGGAGGAGTGCATCAAGTACTTGAAGGTGCCGATTGATGCCTGCGATTGCGAGCAGGCAAACGAAAAGACGGGAGGGGCGGTGATGAATCGGTGCTATTCGTTTCGGGTCCATATGGGTCCAGATCCTGATTCTTATTATCATTCGTGGAACGAGCCGCACAAGGAACCATGAATAATGGAGAAGGAGAGAGAAGGTAGATAGATATGGGAGCGAGCGACACGGACGCACACTGAGACGCAAGATTGTTTTAAAAGCAAAAGCTTTCACTTCCACTTGGCAAGCTGTGATTAGAAGAATACCATCATCATCATCGAGGTCACATATAGGTTTACTCATAATTTCCAAGGCTAGGTGTCCTAACATACCGAAAACAAACCAAAAACAGATCACCGCACTATACCGTATCTTCGATTCCTTTTACCAATCCTCCGGATGTGAATAAATAGGACTCATTTGGACCCCACACCTATAGCACCGATTCATCACCGCTTCTCCCCCCTCCAGCAACGAAAATCTCCTTGTACCCCGAAGGCAAGTGAGTGAGTGCCCTATGTAAACTATGTGTTATTATCCTCTTCCTCTTCCTCTTCCTCTTTCTCTTTCTCTTCCTCTTCCTCTTCCTCTTTCTCTTTCTCTTTCTCTTTCTCTTCCTCTTCCTCTTCCTCTTCCTCTTTCTCTTTCTCTTCCTCTTCCTCTTCCCTTGGAAGCCGAACTATACTCGGGTATAGCAGGAAAGCCTCTCTTTCTTTACCTACCTCTACAAGCTTCAGAAGTTCTCGCTTGCTTCTCTTTTGGCTATCTATCTCACTTATCACTTGTCAGTCATGTCACTTGTGCTGGTTTTCAGGTCGAGAAGGTGAGTGAGGTAGCTCTAGATACGTGAACGTAAGTAAACCAAGAAGTGCCGAGAAATGATATCCTGTCCCCAACGTCTGGGTGCAACCATCATAAACGGGGCCCCTCGACCCTGATACGGGTGGCCATACTTTCCTTTATACAAGGGGCATTTGCCGACCGACGACTGGAGTTCTCATTAGTATATTGCTGTTAAGACCCTGGAAAGTGGGTTATCCACAGCAGTTTGTTTTTGATCACGGCCGTTGGATCAGGCGGCAGGATATCGATAATATGTTAAAAGATCCAATTAGACTATCGGAATCTAGAATTGCCAAATCGGTTGCCTTGAGAAACAAATCATCAAACGTGAGTGACTATAGAGGGCGTCTAAGTCTGGATCATGGCTTGTAGTTTGATGAGCGTGTGTTTGTGCATGGGTGTGCGCGTACGTGTGGTTCTTCTTGGTGTAAATGTGCTGCTGGTCGTCTCTCCAGATGATTGCCTTTGAGAGAGAGCTGCGAGAAGGAAAAATAAGCGGGTTTGCCTCAAAACACAAGAAATAGCAAAAAAGTAGCTCCTTAAAAAGACCAAAAGTAACAATGTGTTAAAAACCCGTGCCGCGTCCTCAGTTATGCCCAAGATCGAAAATACACACACGCAACACACAACCCCCCATAGGTAAGGGTCGTGGAAGCTCTCTAAAGAAGCCCACCGCCCCATCCCAAGTCTCAGCCAGCCCACTCTTCCCCCCCCTTGCCTGTTGCCAGGAATCGTGACGGACACCGACGATGAGCCAGCTATTAGGCTCCTTCTTGCGGTGCGTTTGATCGCCATCATCTTAGGCCCCACCCTAACCTGTCCCGGCAAGCGAAAAAGGGCCCGCGGAGCCGTGATGAATTCCCAAGGCAACATATAAAGCCGCCTCAAGTCTCCCCCCAGGTCCCTTGCAAAACCACAGAAGCAGAGCCGAAATATTCCCAACTGAGATCCTATTAGAGCAGTATTTGCATTACAGCTCAACCCAATGCACACGCCGTAACATCCAACCGCACCATCATGTCGTCAAAAACCGTCCGATGCAGAACCGTAACGCCGAGAGCGCAACCAATGCCGCGGGGCACAGACGCTTTAGCAGCAGCCGCCGGAAGAGTTGTTGGAGACGCCGTGGCCGGGGGAGACGTTGACGCTGGCTTTCGTGTTGTTGGTAGCGATGGAGCTGCCCATGCGCTCCTTGATCTGGCGGGCCATGGTAAGGAAAGCCTGCTCGACGTTGCTGGCGTTCTTGGCGGAGGTCTCGAGGAAGGGAATGCCCAGGCTGTCGGCGAACTCCTGTTGGTCGATGTGTAAGTACGTGGCTTAGAAACGCGTTTCTGAGGGTTAGGGGTGGATGCGTACCTTGGCGACTGTGTACTCAACAACCTTCTTGTCGGTCATATCGCTCTTGTTGCCGACGAGGAGCTTGTTGACACCCTCGGTGGCGTAACGGTCAATCTCCTGAAGCCATTGCTTCACGTTGTTGAACGAATCCATATCGGTGACATCGTAGACGACGCAGATACCGTGGGCGCCACGGTAGTACGAAGAGGTGATGGTACGGAAACGTTCTTGGCCGGCGGTATCCCACTAGATTAGACGACTTGGTCAGCGACTCGAGATTCCCCAGGTGTCCAGGGGTGCCGGAGGGGTGCTTACGATCTGAAGCTTCACGGTCTTGCCATCGAGCTCGATAGTGCGGATTTTCTAGCCAGACGGTCAGCATGTTGAAGGGGGGTCGAACGGTTGTGTCGCGCAGGCAGGATAGCAGGACGTACGAAGTCGACACCAATGGTGGAGATATAGGACTCGGTGTAGGTATCGTCGGCGAAACGAAGGAGCAAGCAAGACTTGCCGACACCGGAATCACCGATGAGGAGGAGCTTGAAGAGGTAGTCGTATCTGATTGCATCGTCAGCAGGGTTCGTTGAAAGGGTGGCGGCGGTGATCGGGCGAGGCGCGAAGGGAAGGGGACGATGTCGGGCGATGAGGGAAAGCGGTGGGCACCCTGAAGGTCAAACATGTTAGCAATCATGGCAACAACATGATACGAGGGGCGGCGATGATTGGAGGGCGGCCGCGCGGCAGCAGCATAAGGAGATACAGGAAGGGCAGACAGGGCAGGAGGAAGAACGACAGGAGACTTGACAAACTTACTACTCGGGGTTCATGATGGGCAACGAGGGACGCGATATGCGATGTGGTGGTGTTGGGTTGTTGGAAAGCGAAGAATTAAGGCGGGTATCGTAGAACGGTGGTGGAGCGAAAGATGGATGGCTTTAATGAGGTTAGTTCTGTGTAGGTCGTTGGTCGTGTCTTGGGGGGTCGGTGGTCTGTTGGTTGATTGATGATGTGGAGGATAGGTGGAAAAGGCAGCAACAGCACGCAGCAACCTGGAACGGCAACACACGCAGAAGAGCAACAGAGAAGCCGGGCAGTTGATGGAATGGGAGAGCGCCCTGTCCTGGCGCCCTGTCTGCTGGCAGCGAGTGGCAGCAGTGGAGGGCAGGCTGGCTGATCTCAGCAGTGACCAGGCCGGCTCAGCTGCGTCAAGGCGTCAGAGGGTCCCGGTCCTGGTGATTGGCGACCGCCCGGCCAAGAGGCGGGACACCATCCAAAACAGGGGACTCAGGCGGTGACGACGCACGTGACGCTGCCGCCTCCTGACACTTTCACACTTCAGTTGAAGTCTTACACTAACAATTTCTTGTCCCGATGATGTGCATTTCACAGCCAGACAAATCGGGAGTAAAAAGAACCATGATGAAATGCGGTTGAGAATTCCAGGTTATTGTCCGTCTAAGAAACAACAAACTACGTCTACAGTTTTTTTGTTCTGCTCTGCCTCGAAAATCAAGAACTCTTTTTTTGTTGTTCCCATGGCTTTGTTAATCTGGACTTTGGGGGCTGGGCCACCTGAGCGGTGTCCACATGGGCTTCCATTGATTTGGATCTCGGAGCAACATTGATTCACGTGCAACATGATGGATGTTGGGTCGGTATATCAGGAGGAGTGCGCCATACGAATACCCGACCCAAGCAAAAGCAACGGCCGATTGTCATGATTCCAGGAAGCTTCTAGCTTTTCATCCCGCACCCCTTCACTTTATGCCGATAAGATAAGGCTCATATGAAACAGGTGTGCCAAATGGGACCTCAAACTCGGTATGTATCTTACGGCAACCCTTGGTTTCACTATGTAACTCTGTTGGAATACGAAGCTGGGTAAGTTGAAGAAGAGGATGGAGCAAGATCCAACCCCACAAACAGTCGCTAGAGGTATCCACACTCCCGGAACCCCTGTCCGTGAACAAGCTGATCCACCCGGTTACCGATAACACGCCCGGCCCTCTTATCAGCTTTATCGTCAACGATCAGTTGGGCTTGTGTGTGTCTTACACCACTTCCGAACCAATCCGTCACTGACATCATTCCACCCGGTGCGGCACCCTTCATCAGACACACAACCACTCGGCTTTTTCACAGTCTTACAATTCCGACCTACAAAGCGCTGCGCATGCAACCCGGCCTTATCTTGCATTCCAGCCCTATACACACCCATCTCTCTCAATTTGCGCATCTCAGCGCGGCGTTTTCCGTGTTGCGAGTCCACTCCCCTCGGCCCAGGTACCCGACGACTACCTAAGTGTTAAATACCACCATGTCGGCGCCCACGAGGATACGAATAGTTGGTGGTATAGTGAGAAAACGGCAACAATCACAATGCCGATCCTACTTTCTCTCAAACCAGCCTCCAACACACTCGCCGGCGCAGCAACCGACCTCATCACAGCCGACAACTAAATCACCAACAAAAGTTAGCGGCGCATCATCGTCACCCGCATCCGTCGCAAACACCACCGCCAACAAGCGCTCAACATCCACCCTCCCAGAAACGAAACAGCGCAACCTCCCCGAAACTTGGTTCAACTCCAACAACGTCCAGATCCCCGCGAAAGCAGAATCCAGCATCGATGAGATTCGACCTCCAGATGGCCCCGGCGGGTTAAACAAGCCCCCAGACGAGCGCAAAGTCAAACTAGGCAAAAGTGCGGCACCCTTTACAGCTCCGAACCCCTCTTCAACATCAACATGCTAACACCATCTTTTTTTACCTCGCAGCCCTCCGAATCCTCCAAGCCCACCTCCCCACCATCCTTCAATCCCCCCTCCCCACCTCCATCCTCTCCCCCCAAATCTCCCTACACCTCTTCCCCTCCACACACCCGCACCTCCCGACCGTCACCGGCCGCGTCGCCTACATCGCCGCGCTTTGGACCGCTCCCCTCGCCTGGAACCGTCTCCCGATAATCGGCAACGTCCGCCTCGAGATCTTGTCCGAGCGCATGGTCGACCGCCCCCTCTACAAGCCCCCGTCGCAAAACCGGCGCATCGGCGCTTTTCCCGAGCAATTGATTGTGCGCTGGCGGACTATCGGCAAGGCGAAGAACTGGGGGTTGAGTTTTGCTAATGGCAGCGAAGGAGGTGATGCGAAGGGGGTTAGGGAGACGGAGAAGGGAACGACAGAGTATAAAGCGCCGGTGGGCGATGCGGAACCGTCGGCGGGGAGGGATAACAGCAAGAAGTCGGAGTTTACGGGGCTGTTTATCTTCGAGTTTGATGGCGAGGGAAGGATATTGAGTCATACGATTGAGCATGCGCAGCAGGATGGGGAGGTTGAGAAGGGGGTGGGTGCGACGGTGGTTGGGTTGACGGATTGGTTGTTGGGTGGGATGAAGGGGGCGAGGGAAGGGGAGGGGGGAACTTGTCCGGCTTTTACGGGAAGGCAGGATGAGGGAGCTGGTGGGGAGGTGAGGTGATGCTGGTAGCTGGGGTTATGAGGGACATGGCGTTGGGGATGGGAAAACTGGGGTTGATGTGTTTTGGGATGCATGATGATGATGACGACAATGATGAGCGGCCTTGTTAGGGCGAGAAGTGGTCCCACGCTGCCGAAGACAGAAGGCAAGCATTGTTACTGTACACCATGTATTTTTATATTCATGATATCCTCTCACCCCTTTTCTTCACATCTTGCTCACTTTCTTTCCATCCAACATTCACACTCGGAAGCAACTGTAACCAAGCATGATTTTTCAGGGATTTTATAAATTCAGACAGCCGGTAACGACAGGACGGCAGATTCCTCAGGCTCCTCATCTCTCTTCTCGGAGTTCACCCCCATATCCAAGAAAAGAGAGACAGCAGCCCTCCTCCACCAACATAGGCATGTGCTTCATATCCCCTTCCCCTTGCCCTTCCTTTCAGACATACCACACCATACCATACCTCTAATGTGTAGTAGCGTATCTAAAGTCCTGGTCAGGGGTAGTCAGGGTACCAAGCAACACGCCCCTAAACAACAACCTGCGTATCACCCCCCATCTCTCCACTAAGCTCCCTACTCGTCGGCCCCCGTCTCTGCGCGCCCTCGGGAACCTCCTTCTTCGCAGCATTCGCCGCGACATTGGCATTGACAGCACCAACATAGCTCATCAGCGCGTTCCTCGCGGCTTCCACCACTTTCTCGGCGTGCGTCAATGCATCTCTCAGGCTCTGGGCGATCTGATCCAACTCTCCAACCTTATAACCTCCCTTGGTCTTTCCATTCTGTTCAGAAGTGGTGTAGGTGGCAGAGACGCCGTTTACGGACGAAGCGGTGGTGGAGGCGGTGGTGGAGGTAGGAATGGAGGAAGTGGTGGAGAGGCTGTTATCGTAGTTGGGACCGCGCTGCTCTTCGAGCAGTTCGCGGATGTGACCGTTCAGCCAGATGCCCGAAAGCTGGGCGTCGGTCATGTCGCGGGCGCCGGAGATGCGGCCGCGGCAGGTGGGCTTGGAGCAGAGGCAGTCGAAGGGTTGGGCCATGGTCCATTCGGTTGAGGGGTAGAAGAACTGTTTTGCAGAGCATATCTATATTAGCTTGCCGAATTGAGGCGGGACTGTGTAGTTGAGGAACAGTGGCAGAATTGGATATAGCTTACGGTTAATTCCTCGCCAATCTGAATCCCTTTCGGGCCGGCGATGACGTTCATGTTACCCGTGTCGAAGATCTGTCCACATAACAACCCCAATCAGATTCTGATCCATTCGTTGGATATGTAAGTTAACTGAGAGCTATGAAAGTGGAAAACACACAAGTGACGGCTCGCAAGAGTGGTTGATATACAGCAAGTCGCTATTGAGATCCAGGTGCTTGTCACGGCCACACTGGACGGTAGCATACGTCGGCTTCTCGGCCGGCGTGCATGGGGGGTACTCGAGCTTGGCGAACAGCGCAAAGGGCGGCAGAGCAATCTTGGAGATGCTCTTGGACGTGTACTCGGCCTCGTTGACAATGAGGTGAAGACGGTCCGGGTGGGAGGGCTGGACCCAGTGGGGCTTGATGGGTGCCATTGTGATTTATGTTATTATACACCGGTTGATAAAAAGTAATAATAATTGTTGGACGGTGTTGTCAAGTATGCCCTCCGCTTTGGACAGATGTGTTGGTGGTGGCACCTCGGTAGTGTTGAGGAAGTTGAGTGGTGGTGTTGATGCTGAAAAATGGATGGTAGGAAAGAAGGAAAGAAGAAGGAAAAGAAACAACAAGAATATCGGGTGACCAGGGAACGCCGTGTCTTATGGAGATTTCTTGAATCTCCAAACCCAACTCAACCACGCATGCACGCGACTTGAGTACCATCCAACATCTCAAAAGCTTTCCCACGGTCTCTCTCGGCTCTGGGGAGTTGTCCACAAGCAACAAGGGCTGCCAAACTCAGGCGGGGGGATGGATACCTCTCTACATGATGTGGGATGTGAGCACCAAGATTGGAGCACATGATAATATGAGGGTCCATATAATCCATACACGGGTCCGGGGACTTGTTTGTCTTTCCTTGTGAAAGAAAGAACGGGGAAACTGATGGAGTGGGATGGATGGAGTCTTTCCGTGGCCCCGGGCAACGTCCGTCCCACTCTACTAGTATCAAAGTATTCGATATCTGGATAGTTAACATGCCCTTTCTTTGTCCAGATTTCTTGTAATTTTGTTCCTTGTCTCGTTTTCCTGACCAATGCCGTATATGAATTGATTCGGCAGAGACTCCACCGGAGATGGTCAGACGGACGGCGCGCCGGAGGGTGGTGTGTCCGTGTCTGACCTTTTACCAGAACGTATTTAGGCAGTCCAGATATCCCTCAGTGGTCGGCGTTACGGCAATGCAATGGCAGAAATGATGGCATGTGCTTGTGAATTGATTATGGACACCTGAAGATCGGATATGGATGGCGGGGTTGCGTGTTTTAGCATCGGATCATGGCGGGGGGGAGGGTTTTATGGGGGAATCTTTCCCTTTCATCCATGCCATGCTCCGGTATCCCGGCGCTGTTTGGGGACCGTTTTGGTGGGGGAGCTCGGTGACCGGCAAAAGGGGGAGTTCATGGCCACGATCAACCAATCACAGCCACGGTTGTTTGACGAAAGTGGATAGGATGCACGTAATTGTACAGCGGGAGACCTTGGCAACACGGTTTGCGCTAAAAGCTGCGCGCTGCAAGCCCTCAAGACCTAGCATTCCAACACTTCCACGGCTGCAAGGGGTCCTTTCCAAACAACCGAGGATGAACATCATGAAGAAAGAAGCGACATCCGGCAGTTTGGGTTTGTAAAAACGTGTTGCGCAGCAAAGGTTTCATTGAATACGATTAGACGACATGGAAGTCCCAAGTTCTGGAAAGACCGGTGGGATGAGAGACAACAACGGGAGTATCAAAGTCGCATGACACCTCCCGTCTGGCTTCCACTTGGACATCCTCGACGGCACGATGGCATGATGTTCTGTTCCCGCTTATTTGGACTCGATCTGGAGACGGGTCTGTCCAGTTTCATCCGAGATGGACATCGCCACAAACGATACACCGCCAAAAAGCCGGGCTAACAAGCGAAAGCCCCAGAGTTGTACCCCCCTGGTACGGTGTCGAAGGTTCGATGATGTCCTCGGAGGCGGGTGAGCTCTGCGGATACTGTGCTGCCATCGACTTTGAGCCGATGCGCCTCCTGACCCTCCAAGGCTTACAGGCATTGACCGACGGGAAATATTTTCTTGGGGAGTCTCCATTTTCTTACGACTCCCAAAGAGGCGCCATTCAATATTCGAGGCCGGGTCTCGGGCGAGACCAAAAGCTCGGATCGCAAAGTCGCATCGACAGCTCCGCAGCCAGCTGTCCCTTGTGTCAAGCCATCTCGAGCTTGGCTAGAACTTCTGGGCTGTGTACGGCCCATCACGACTTCTTCGGGGCTGACCCAGATTGCTCGTTGAGCATTTATTGCGATCCGGTTGATGGTTGATGGACCTGCGATCGAGGTGCCAAGATGCGCTGGTAGCGACACGTTACAAAGAGGGGGTGCGAAAGCAGTGAGATCTAATCTGTCTCCCCCAGTTGCACTCCTGGTTTTCTTTGAAAGAATATCCTTGACGTGGAACGCACCAGCGACTGCCTTTACACGGCAGCCGAGTCTCACGTTATTCGACTGCTTTCAGACTCTGGGTCCGGCCGAGGATGAGAATTTCAGCGACACCAGCATCAACAGACTACGTAGCCTCTTTAGTGGGCGCGAGCGGCCGGCCATCATTGACCCTGACCTGCCGTGGCGCTGGCTACGTACTTGTTTGGCGGACCACAAGGACATGTGCCCTCTGTATGGGAGCCAGAACAGAACGGCTTCTACCTTTCGCACTTATCGATACGAGCACCAGAGCAGTGGTTGAGTTCACAAATCACCGTCTGGGGATCTCCAGTCTGTAGCTCTCAGTTATGTATGGGGTAACGGCCACAAAACCACCCTGAAGCATGACTCTCAATCAGCTACAGGTACCTGATTCCTTACGAGTGGTTGGACCGCAGACAGTGTTAGATGCGATCAAATTTGCCTCTGACATAGGCATCCGCTACCTCTGGGTGGACGCTTTCTGCATCATCCAGGACGACGAAATTGGCAAAGCCGCCCAGTTCCAGCTTATGGCTGAGATCTATCAAAATGCTCTTTTCAAAATCATGGTTGCTGCTGGCAATGACGCCCAAGCAGGGCTTTCACGTATTAGCATATGAAGGGAATCTATTTAATAAAGAGTTTTGGTGAAGAAATTAGAGAGTCGAGAACTGGCGCCCATATGGCTCATATCAACACTGCCACCGCGGGACAAGATGAGAGATTATGCTTGGTCTACCCGTGGATGGACACTGCAAGAAAAGGTCTTGTCCCGGTGCGTCCTCACTTTCACCGACAAGCGACTGCTTTGGAGGTGTCGACAGTGCAAAAAGTGGGAGGAGATTGACACAGGAACTCACCACAATGGGCCATCTTGTTCTCTCAGGTACGAAGGAACCGGAGGTTGCAGCCTCGACCTCGACCCTTGTATGGAACCCAACCCATCCCGCATCGGCCAGGAGAGATGACGGCATCTCCGTGGCAAAACTTATCCTCCTTGATATCCGACTTTGCGCGCAGGGACCTCACCGTACAAGGAGACGCCCACGACGCCTTTTCCGCTATCCTCAGAGAGTACACTATCCAAACAGGCGTACGCTTCCTATGGGGCCTGCCTGCTGATGCTGGCTTTGAGCTTGCTCTATGTTGGCATTATACAACCAAGCCCTCCGAACTAGATCCACATACAGGGAAACCGCTTACGACGGAGGGAGTATACGACTTTTGCCCACTACCTCTTTACAGCAGAGGGTCCCGTTCAAGCTGGTCATGGCTCGGGTGAAGAGGCCCTATTGATCTGCCGGAGTTGGATTATCCCCAAGCCAAGGTAGGATACAGAAAAATTATTGACTCCCAGAGTATTTGTATTGCGTAGAACTGATAGTAAGGCACACCAGGGCCGAAGAAATCGAGACCCCCGTCGTCGCCTATGTCCTAAGAAACACTGCTGTTCGGTTTCGTCAGGACGTCAACTCTCACACCAGATACAGTGGCAGATGGCACATTCACCTACCCGCCCTGAACAGAGCCACGATCCAACTACATCGCTCGTAACCCTCGATATGATCCTCACTAAACTACCAAAAATGACACAAAACCGTCTCTCCCTCATTCCCGACGATCAACTCCTCTTCTTCTGGGCCGGAAGCACTCACTTCTTTCCCTCACCTCCATCGACCCATTCCCCTTCCTCTGAGAGAGGTAGACCAGTCTACGACGAAAAAGGCGAATACTGTGGGAATGTGGGACCATTACCAGCTGCAGTCAACGATGATGAGGGGAGGGGCTAGTGTTGGAACACATCACCAACCGAAACCAGTGACAACGAGGGCATCAGAAACAATGAGCGAGCAGAGTTCATCGCCCTCCGTCGCTTCACATACATTTGTCTTGTTCTCCAGGTCGAGAGGCGGGAGGGGATCGTGGACAGGGTCAATATTGGGCACACAGATTGACGCGCAGGCGTGGCGCAGGAGTAGGCCAAGGAGGGAGCTTGTTACTTTGGGATAGATAGTCCAGTCTTCTCTTGACTCTTGAGCGCGGGCTGCAGTACCTTAGAGTCAATGGTCACTGGGCTGGGAGGGACCAGGCTTCCTTGCCGGGTGGTGTGGCATCATGTTGTTTACCAATCTGGGTTGCTGAGCATCAATATCTCCATTCTAAGAGGTAGTGCATCCCGTCCTTTCCCCAATACAAGGGGTAGTTACCTACCTCCATACCTACCTACCTATACAACGCATGACTTGATTGCCTTTCAGTCCAGCGACCCGATAGTTTGCCCTCTCTCCTCTCCTGTTTAGGCTACATACCCGACTACTTTATCTGGGCGTCTGGATTGAGAGCATCAACAAGCGCCGCAGCAGATAGTTGGACACAGCCCCTTGTGGTATGTAATGTGGTGAGATCTGGAGTAGCTGCACTTTGCCCACCAGTCCTTTGTTACTCTGCTCCCGGAAGAAACACAATTGATTGGATTCCCTGACGCCAGCACAAATATCGAGATGAATGAACGTTGGTGAATTTGGAAAACGAAGGGAATTTCACTTAAATGGAAACAGTGATAGGAGAAGAAAAGGAGCTTAGGTTTTACCTAGGGACTGATGATATGAGAGGGAAAGAGACGGGAAGAAAAAAAACCAAAAAACAAAAGAAAACATACAACACCAGGGATTCGCTGGTCGTCACCGACCCAACTACTAGTCTGGCCCTCACTGGCTTATCTATGGGAGAGCGGACGGGATCCCGAGTTTTCCAGTGGGTATGGTCGTATGTGATCATATTCGTTGAGCATCTCATCTTATATTCTGAATCCTTTGGTGGTTTCTTATCATCGGACTTCGAGACTTGGATGTTTGGGTACGGGTCGAAGAAAATTCTTTCAACGTTCCTTCCCACTTCACAATTGATGCGACTTTTGTTATCATTATATCGATCCTTTTTGGCTCAAAACTGGGGCAACAGTGGGGGCTAGTTCTGTCGACATCGACCGACACTTGCATTCGGTTCAGTTGCCGGGTTGGGTCGCAATGGCCAAAGTCCTGAGGCAGCAACTACCTACCGCTAATTCTCATTCAAATGGGATTTATCTCCCACACTATGCTGGCCAATTACATCTGCAGAGGGACTTTCACGCCGACGCCTCAACGAAGCATGCAAGCCTCAGCAAACCACATAATTGGCCACGACAGGGGGAAATAAATCCCATTTGAATGAGAATTAGCGGTAGCAGCAACTGCTCAGCCTTTCACCTTCAACCTCGCACTTTCCTTCCTCAAACATGATCAGAACATCGCGAGAGCTTGGGAACTAGTGTATTACAGTTGGGAAGTCGTTACCCACCCAAGTTTCTTGCTGGAATGTATTTAAAGGGAAATTGGGACGTCATCCTTTTCCTTCAACCAAACCACTCAGCTCGATCATCGATTTTACCACACTGGTTTCCTCATATCTCAGGACGCGCCTTTTCAACTCCTGGAGAGCCCCGTTTCCACCAACAGAACCCCCTTCAAGCAGTTACTGGAACTTTGATGTCTTGAGCTGCTGGGACCCTGAGAGTCTGAAACAGCCCAAAGATGCGCCTACTTAAAACCGACACGTTTGAACTCATCGAGTTTGTGGGCGAAGAGGTTCCAAAATATGCCATCCTGTCGCACACATGGGAAGGAAAAGAAGTCAGCTTCCGCGACATTCAGCATCCGGATGCGCTCATCTACTTGAAGGCGGACGAGCCGCCTACTCCGGCCTGGGCAAAGGTCAAGCAAGCGTGCCACAAGGCACAGGAGGACGAATTCGAATTCATCTGGATTGATACCTGCTGTATCGACAAGTCCAGCAGTGCCGAATTGCAGGAGGCCATCAATTCCATGTTCGCGTGGTATCGGAAGTCGGCCATCTGCTATGCTTTCCTCTCTGACATCCAGACGTCCAGTTTCGATATCACTTGTTCGCGCTGGTTCACAGGAGGCTGCGACTTGCAGGAGACCATCAAATCCATGTTCGCGTGTCGGAGATCGACCATCTGCTATGCTTCCCTCTTCAACATCCAGACGTCCAGTTTCGATATCACTTGTTCGCGCTGGTTCACAAGAGGCTGGACCTTGCAGGAGTTGCTGGCCCCTGACTTCCTCTATTTCTACGATGCCTCCTGGAAGCCATTAGGTTCGCGCGGTGATTGGGCAGAGAGTATCTCGAAAGCAACCACAATTCCGGTCGATGGCCTAGCTGGCCCAGAGTACGGCGAATGTGACGAGTACCAGGAAAGAAACGGCTCCCTCATTCAGATACCGAAGACTAGGAAAAGCATCGAAGACGAGCTTCAGCAAGCCACGGTGGCGGCAAGGATGTCTTGGGCTGCGAACAGACAAACCACCAGAGTTGAGGACCAGGCGTACTGCCTGCTCGGGCTATTCGGTATCAATATGCCTATGCTCTACGGAGAGGGCAAGAAGGCTTTCATGCGACTACAACAGGAGATCATGAAAACATCTGATGATGCTACCATCCTCGCCTGGGGTTACGGCATGCCCCTCGACCGTGACGCATATATGGATACGGCTCCCAGATATGGTGCGCTTGATCCCCGAATCTACAATCAACACCTGCGTGAGCAAGCACTCAGAATCAGACCTCGCTCACTTTTGGCCGCATCTCCTGCGGATTTTCGGTTTGCGGGAGCACTTAAAAGATACGAAAACTCAGACCCGTCACTCGACCTGTCACTCGACTTTGGCATCGGCCAGCGGGGTTTAATGTTGGATGGCCTTTTTGGACGTAACACAGATTATCCTCTTCTTCAGTACCTGTTTCTTCCGTGTACTGACCGCAATGGTAGTATCTTGGTTCTTCCAATGCTTGACCTGGCTCAAACTTATGTTTTTTCTAATTCTTATCGTGGTAGAGGCCTTGTGAACACTTTTTGTGTACCTATATCAACAGGGGCTTACGACATTCGAGACATCCCCGATTTTTACAATTTGGGGGTTAAGAAGAGCAAATTCTACCTCGGTGGCAGTTTTAACGACCTGAGACTCCCACCACCGATGCGGATCCTTCAGCGCCGAGTTTTGGCATTGGGCTTCCGGAAACAGCCACCATGGCCCAATCACGAGGATTCTGATATCAGTCTGGAGACAGTGTATCCACCCCTGTCAGAGCAACCATTTCGGTTCGTCGCCGATGAAACAGAACTTTACGATGACTTAATTCCTTCGGAGGTTGAAAAGATATCTTCTAGTTATATCAACAGTCGAGTGTTGATATTGAGCATCACTGGCAGGAGAGTACTGGTGATATTGGATACATGGGATGCCAACACGTCTGAGGTTGTGGTTTGTCATGCAGTGATTTTAGACGCAAAAGAGTTGCTGGGACCTTCATTCAGAGAGCTCTCTTCAATCTTGAGAGACCGCCCCCCGAAAGCTCTCAGAATACCATCTCTCAAGCCTCGATCTTCAAGTAGTCCATCGTACCTTATCTTCAAGCTATTCCTAGGGCTGGAGTTGTGGGCGAAATGGATGTACCCCTAGTCACTGAGTGTAGCACAATCAACATCAACGCTCGTGAACAACTCAGATTTTTGGAGCGTATTTGGAGAAAATTTAGTCGGTTATCGGAGAATTTCTAGTTGCACGGCGTGTAGTTCTCTAGGGTTCTTTCTGGCACCAGGACGAATTACTTCAAATTTTGACACCATCCAGATGTGAGTGAGGATGAGGTCCAGTTGTGATCTGGAGTTCTTTCTTCTTCCTTTCTCCATGTTCGTCTTTTCTTCCTTATCTCCTTCGTCAATCCTTCCTCTTTGATCATAATCAGAATCTCACTCTATTTCAGGTAGTGCATATCATCGATACCTACTTGGCGAGTCTACGCAGCAGGTGTCCGTCGTTCTTCCCTTCCTATTACGTACATGCCTTCCAAATACTATTTCCCATCTCAATCACCTAGACCCTTCCAAACCTAACACAGGCATCCCTCAGCTGCTTCAATGTTTTGAGCTGCGGGCTTGTTTTTATCTTCGCTCAACTTCTCAATTAGGCCATCACGGTATGTTAACATTCGAGGCAAGACGAATCATTATGTCCTTAATATGCAGCTATCTCACCGAAATATTGAAAATGGAACGCCTAGTGCGTTAAGGCGAGCTGAATCGAAGGACCGAGGACTTGGCAGTCTATGAGGAAACTACCCAAAATATGGGAGTTGTCAAGAATAGTTCAAGTAAAAACAAATGGAGCAGAACCACCAATCAATCCCTACTTCCCCCCATACACCACATCGACAGAAAGGAACATGCTCAAACCTAAAGGCCTCCTGTCTATGTCCTTCCAACTCTCTTCTCTTCCAACTCTTAACAAACTCAAAAACCCCACCACATCCAAACGACAAAATGACTCACCTACCACTCACTCGCGGCCACGCTCTCCTCGCCTTACTCTCTCTCCCATCTCTCACCACCGCCACCTCCCTAATCTTCCTCTCCAGCTCCCCAAACTGCAACACAACATCCATCAACACAGCCATGACCATCCAAGCCGGCACCTGCTGTCGGCCGCAGACTAACGGGAGTGCATCAATCGGTTGGACACTCGACACCCCTTGCGCCGCCGTCATATTTTACAACGACACCGGGTGCGCAAATGCGAACGTGCAGAAGACTGTAGTGGCTGGGACGGGTGGGTGTGTGGATTTCGAGGGGGTGGGTGGGAGTTGGAGGTTTACTTGTTAGTGGGAGGGAAAGAAAGAGGGAAAAAGGGAAAGAGGGAAAGAGGGAAGCTAATGTTGTACAGCACACAGGCAGGCTATCGGTGGGCTGGAAAAGGCGACAACGAAAAAGGGCTTGATTGTTGTTGTCTAACGGAAGAGGAGAAACGGAAACCAGGGCAGCCTAAATACCTGGAAGGGAGTGCCGGTGAATGGGCGAGGCCAGTGAATGGGCGGCACAGGGCACGGACTTCCAACACAGGCACTCTCGAGTCACGACTTCGATTTTGAAACTGCAGTTGATATGTTGCTATGGATCCTCATGTCCACCAAGTAGCGAGTGATACAGGAAAGAGCGCCCCAGGGAGAAGAAAGAACCGAACAATTACCCCGCTGGCCAAGCGGGAGACAAATAAAAAACAACTCAACAAATCTTCCCCCAACCTTACATTTCAACATCTCAACCCATATCTCATTCCATCAAATTTCCCCCTTCCACAACCCAAAAACCGCCATCTTGCATTCCCCTCAAACATTCCAAACCCACCGTCTCGAAGAGTCAACAGAACCCTCAAAATCAATCAATTAAACCCACTCCCAACTCCAACTTGGCTAACTTCTTAAAAAACGCCGCCGGACTCTAATCCAGTCCGCCATACGGGCAGCCGGGGCACTGACCACTAGCCTGCCCCTGACAGTCACGCTTCCAGTCAGGGGCCCTGTCGGTCTGTGAATCCGTGTTGGAGATTCGCCAGTCAGGGGCTCCCGCGGCGGCCTCACGCATCCAGTCTGGAGCCCCGTCGGTTTCTGAATCTGGCTTCGAGATTCGCCTGGTGGTTGTGAGTGAGTTGCATCTTGCTGGTTTGGTGGGTTCAGTGATGGATGGTTTTGGGTGAAGGTGTGAATGTGGATGTGAGTGCTGCCGACCTCCAAAGAGATTCGATTTGTCTGATGTTGGGTTTTGGATGTGGATGACGAGGTTCGCGATCATGGAAAGGTGGGGTTTCATGGACTCTTCATACGCTTCCCATCGTGCTTTTGGTGGCTGACTACCACCAAGGGTCGGCTCGGCCTCGAAGCTACCTAGCTACCGAGCTTACGTACCTTGAGAGTTGAGGCCATCGAGACTTGGGGGTTGACTAGAGACCCGGAATGATCTCTTGAGGTTATCTTACTGATCACCAATGTTGATGTGAATGGAATTGTGATAACAATAGGCGCTTACATGACAGATGGACGTTTGTATTATTTGGTTGGGGTTACTAAGGGGAAATCCTACCCACACACACATTACTCAGCTTCGAGGTCGTCTGTGTCCCGTATCGCTCTGAGGTCTTGGTCTTCAGCCCCAACACAACACGTAATCGGAAAGTAGGTACGTGAAGTATATTGAGCTTAATTGCTGTCAGCACTGTACTCACCATACGGGATGTCGAACGTGGGGGTACTGACTACCATGCGGCTGACATTATCTCCAGGTAACATCTTACCGTTTCGGAATTTTCCCCGACCCGTCACACAATGTTCACCACCTTGATGCTGCCAGGGCCAAGAGAAATTTATCACTCAAGTAATCAAGGTGTGCTCTTACTAACGGGATCCAAACCTCGAGATGTGCATAGTTGTAGATGGCGATAACAACCAACTTGCTGCTCTTCCTTCACCTCGCTCTTTCCCGTCCCTGATTCGACGTGCCCTCCCCTCTCTCATTAAAAGAAGTAGGTAACTCCACAACCCCTGAAACACTGGATAACTCAACTGGCAAGACCATGCGACCGTAAGCGTCGCCAACAGGTCTTTCTCCCTCTCCACCATTTCCGCCACCACCACCACCTCCTCCTCCTCCTCCATTTCTCGCTTCCTGCGGTGCCCGAACAGACGCATGTCGAATCGGGCCATGATCCAGCTCTGGAATTGTATCATGATCCAGTTCCGCCATTCCTTCAAACATTTGTGTCCTCGAACCAGACCTCCTGTCCACAAACCCGTTCACAGTCGTCTCCTTCAACTCCACCATGCCCTTTTGTCTTCCCCGTTTAGATCTTCCTCTCTTGTAAAAGACGAAAAAGCTACCACAAGCGAGGAGGAGGACGACGGTGGTACTGATACCAACGATAGCCCAGACCCAGGGTGCAGTTCCGGTGTTGGTGGCGCTTGGTTGTGTATCTGAACCCGTCGTTGTGGGAGAGCTGGCGATTGATGAACTCGGGGTTGCGAGAGTTTTTGTGGTGTCGAGGGTGGTGAGGGATGTGGATGTGCCTGCGGATGCGGATGCGGACGAGGAGGAGGAGGAGGAGAAGGAGGCGAGGGTAGGTAAAGGTTGGGGAGTGGAAGTTGAGGCTATAGGTAAGGGGGGATTATTTGTTGGTGGTAATGTTGTTGGTTGCGTGCTTCCATGTGTTGTGGAAGTGGTAATCGTTTTCTCCCCCCTACTCGTACTCGCACTCGTCGACACCATCGTTGCCACAGAGCTATAGGAGGTGCTAGAAGCCTTCGCAGTCGCTGTCGTAAACGAATCTTCGTCCTGTCCTGTAGCCGGACTTCCCGTTTGACCTAACTTGCAATACCCAACACACTTTGCAAACCTCCCCGCCAGACTGGCCTTGGCCCCATCCGGGTCGCTGCTGTTATCTTCGATGCAGGACTGACAGGAGTTGTACTGATCGAGGAAGTTGCTCCCTGTACCGCAGAGGGCGGGTGCTAGTGGGTTTTGTTGGCATTCTGTTTGGGCGTTGTCTTGTAATCGTCAGCTTTGGTCATTGTGATAGAAGCGGTGTGGTACTGAGAAAATCTTACGGCAATAGCCTGAGCAAGCTTCTGGAACCTTTGTATTGCGCTTAGATCGTAGGTTGAGATAGTTGTTGATGCTTATTGCTTTCACGATACGCATTGTGAGAGTCGTCTGGGTTTGGGGGGGATGATGGCTGTAGTCTTGAGCTGTTGCCAGGGGGAAGAAGCAAAAGGGAAGACGCTGGATGAATTCAAGAGAGGTCGAGACGCAAGAAGCAAAAATCTGGGGAACACAGAACGATGAGTTCACGATGCACAAACCTGTCAACTCTCTTTTGAAGTTGTCTCATACCATGGCTTATTTTCCCCTCTCCCAAGCGCAATGTCTCCTAGTGTCGCATGACGATATTACTAGAGACGCCGAGCCAGCAACTATCCTTCCCCATTCCCAATATCAAGCCTCCCACTCATCGGCCACCAGGATACTGCGAGCAAAAAGAAGCGCCCGGCTGCTTGTTGTTCATAACTGTTCATGTTGGTTCTGACTCCTGACATGCAATATCAATCTCCACAATGCATATTAAACGTTTCCAAGGGGAACAGCCATCTCCTAGATCGTGGGGTGTTTGGCAAACTCATTGTCAGACAGGGGTCTGAGACTCGGTGGTGCACTTGGGCAAACATTCAGACACTACATCGTCATATCGGTACTCTGATCCTGGTTAGGTGTTTGTGGCTCAGGCCAATTGCAATGAGGCTGAGGGAACACGCAAACATTGGGAGGGGCGTACCTTGCAGATTGAGATAGCACAAACATATCGAAGGCGCTGACACACTAACTCAGGTCCTCATACCAGCACCGAGTGCTTCGCCTTGCCTTTTCCAGTTGACAGACTTATGACAGAACGTTGTGGAAGGAAGAAGTCCGAATGTGTCTTGTCTCTCTCGGTGGGAAAAAAAAAAAG